>BMAO01000829.1:0-120734 GCA_019973975.1 Trichonephila clavata
AAATAATTAAATATTCATATTTATAGTTGATTGAAGTAAGATTTTACTCTTACACGTCATTTATTCACAAGCCAATTTTCTCTGTCAGTATCTGAGATTTATATTCACAAATCTTCTATTTCAATCTAATATAGTATTAGAGGTATCCAGTGATGAAATATAGTTCGATTGCTGTAGTTTTCATGCATTCAAGCCAATAACATGCATAAAAGACAGTAAAAGCAATGTGCTATGGAAAGAATTCGGGATTCGTAAGAAAGATTAATTTAACAAATTTTAAAAGGTTAAAGATTTTTAACTGTTTTGATTCTTTAGCAACATTCAGCCCTGTAGACAAGTTTTCAAACAGAAAACAAAACATGTACACCTGTAAACTTTATTGATTATAGTACAACAAACGTTAAGGTGAAAACTAAGTTTTTCTTTAAAACCAAATAAGTGTTACTCACAAATAAAATATTGAGAAATTTATTCGATTTTGTTTATTACGCCTTCATAACACTAAAGAAAATTAAAATGTTAGCATTTCCAGTAAAAATCAATCACGCATGAAAAGAGGAAGGAGTACAACAAATTAATAATACTTATGAACAAAGATTAGTAATTTTTGAAAACCATGGAACCGTCAAAATCATATGAAAAAACCATAAAAAATATATTGATTACATCTTACTGCAATATTTGAAAATAATGGTAAAGGAAAAACAAAATAGTATGTGTCATTAAAAACTTTCATCGATGAGAAAACATTTCTGTCGATATTAAAATCTCCGCAATCGATGATTATAGCTGTTTCTCGATTCTTAGTACAAGCATAGTTACTTATTTAATTTAAGTAATATCTACTTATCTTCAAAATTTTAAAATTTTTCGATATTTTGAGTCTCCTATTACGCTAATAAAATCTTGAATTCGAACGAAATTTAAATGATTGCATTTTGAAACTTGTTGCCTAAGGATTTCGATATTGAAAAATTCCAAATCAATAATCCATTTTAGAAGTAAATTTTAGTAAGTGTTTAACAATAAAATACTAAATGGAAAATAAGATTTCATAAATATAGATCCAAGTGAATTTGAAACTCGAAATATAAAATTTTTTGTCAATATTCCTACTTTCGTCAATTTTAGATCCTAACATTTCCTCTCTAAGGGATATTTTATTACTCAATGAATAATTATAGATTTATTAAAAATGTTTTTTCCATCAATTTTGTATAAATTTTATCAGCGAGCACTAAAAGCAATATAAAAAGAAATAACATAAAAACAATTTCGCTTAAAATGCTGTTTGCATATCAAAAATTCTTTCATCCTTTTTCTAGTGGAAAGTTTCTATTATGATATTGTTCCATGACAACATTTTGCCATTTTCTTTGAACTAATAAGATCGAAGAAAAAGGTAAACGATGTTTCATTACAGTGCCTAGTCGTTGACTCGCCATTATAAAGTCTTCATTCTAAATATAGTCAACTGAACGAAATTAACACTCGAATATATCATTATATAATTTTGAATAAAATTGAAAATGTCTTGTTGTACAAGGTTCTTTGTGTGATGTTCTATCTTGGAGACATGGAATACCTTAATTAAATAAATTGTTAAATTTTCTTAGAGAATTTTATACGATGAATATTAGTTTATAAATATATGCTAAGGGCCTCTAATATTTCTGACAAGTTTGCGTTTCACAGAAGAATACAAGTTTAAAGTGTTCCAGAAAAAGATGTTTGTAAAATATATTCAGAGGTACTTATATTTTTCAGCACTGACCATGAATAACAAAGCAGCAAAAAAACTTATTTCACTAAATGTTCCAATGTGGATTATATTTTCTCTACACGAAAAGGAATACAGTGAAAGGTTTCAAACTTTTTTCAAATATTACTCATACCATTTTGCAATTACGCTTCATTTGTATTCAATATATTTGGTTCTAGTTGGTCTTTCGTCAGCTTTCTATTCCTTGGATATAAAATTGGGTTTTACCTTCATTTTCATTAATATTTTGGTTTGTTACGTTGTATTACAATATGTTATATCAGAGGAGAAAGTTAAGAAACCTTATAGATTTCCTGAGATTCCATCCAAATTTGCCAAGAAGTTCTTTAAGTAGAACTACACACGCTTGATGACTCTGATTTTTTAAGTTTTTACATTTTACAGTGTTCATGGCAACTATCATTGCTTATCTCTCGAGAGAAGAAGATAACTTTTTTGGCAGATGTTTGGACTCTTGAATACCATATTAAAAGCAAAAGCCATCAAATAGTTATAAATTTTCTTGGAAGCTATATTTATAATTCAACGCATATAACATACCCATGTCTGTTTTCCTATCTATGCTTGTTCTCATTAATCATTGTGGAGTTTTTCTTTTTAAATTTAACAAAGGCTTAAGAAACATTAAATT
Organism: Trichonephila clavata; assembly: GCA_019973975.1. Lineage (NCBI taxonomy): Eukaryota > Metazoa > Arthropoda > Arachnida > Araneae > Nephilidae > Trichonephila > Trichonephila clavata. Next base: position 2,415 of record BMAO01000829.1, read on the forward strand.
TATTGCAGGTTCTGTAAAAAGTTCTCAATTCTCAAGTGATTACAACACCATTGAAGAGAAAGTTCGTCTTTTGAAGGAAGTGTTCTCGACTCCTTTGTTTATTATTTTGTTGAGCTGTTTCTTTAACTTGTATGGTACTTTAGCTGATAGTTTGCAACAAGATGTTCCACTGTATTTAAAGGTGGATAGTAGTAGCAGTGTTTTTACTTATGTCGTTATCATAGTTTCGTTGACAATTTGTAGTTCTAAAATTCCAGAATACATGTTAGAAATAAAAACAACTATCGGGTCGTTGATTGACAAGCATAAATTTGGCAAATCGATGGTCAGTAAAGAAATTCTCGTCTTTGAAAGAATGGAGAAAAAGATATAATTTACATGTCAGCCTGTGGAATGGTCGATTTTAAAAAGAATTTTCTAAAATCGGCTTTTGGGACTCTTTTCACGTATGGATTACTCCTTGTAAATTTAAAGTAATTTTCATAATTTAGAAGAAATCAGCCTTATTATTATGAACTTCTTAATTATAATTAATTATTATTTTGTTTTGCATGTTACCTTTGTTGATGTAGTATTCTTTTGATTGGTAAATTGAACGATAATAAGGACAGTTGAATGTGAACAAAATGGTAAATTAATTCAGAAGTTTAAAAAGAGGAACTAATAAATTTCAAAATGTGATAAAGTTCTCTAGAATTATGCTGAAAATCAATTCTTATTTCCATTTCAATTTATTGTTCATTGCAATAATGAGGTAATAACTATAACTGTGAAAGCATAATAAAAATATGTAATAGCGCTACAGTGAAGTATATTTTAGGAATAGTTTTTTGATGTAAAGTATTATTGAAACATTCTTCTCAATAAAAAAATTTATAACTCTAGAAATATCAGTATTAGGTTTAAAATAAATTCTTTGTAAGTCATGAAAATCCTAGAAGTACAGAGTGATTATAATTTAAGTTCTACTATCGAAATGCTGTAAAAAAAGGACCAATGCTCAGAATGACGAAAAATTTGAACTGAATATACTTGAAGAAGTAGGAAAAAGAATGGCATAAGAACAAAATTCTCCTGCCTTTTCATTGTTGCTGTTTTGTGGATTTTGACCAAAGGACAGAAAAAAAACGATTTTTCCCATCTTAAGTGATATGATCGCTTTTCTCTAACAATGCAACAACTGTTGAATTACTGGGAAGTCACTTTTTCCTGTCAATAAACCCAAACAATGTACATTGAACAGTACTGTTGGTTTAATCTGCTACTCACGCCAAAGCCATCGTAAATAGATTTAAAATACCACTTATAGTCGAATACGCTTTCGTTATACCGCTTTCAGGGTTTCCTCTATAAGTAAACTTTGGAACTATTTTCTTGTGATACATCATTCATCCCCTTTAAATTACCATATTTACTAGAATCTAAGCCACCAACAAATCTAAACCGCACCTCAATGCTTTACATATTTTTGAGAAAAATTTTTTAAAAAAATGCGCAGAAGATTCTTGACAATTCTCTCTGAGAGATTCTCTACTTAAGAATTTAAAAAAAAATAATGATAAATATTAAAAAGTTATTAATTAATTTATTTTACTTGTATCAAAAACTTTCAAATGTATATATGAACATATAATTAGTCTAACTATCACATGTTTCGAAAATAATTCGTTCCTCCTATTGTGACAGCTGACTTCAAAATTGCGGCCGTCGCCATTTTTCTACTCGATGTCGCTTTCAGTGTCATTCAATGTATTTCTTATGCGACGTCTTTTTAAAAGAATCCATTATGAAGAAATGTAAAACAACCATTGAAGACTGTTGAACATTTAGAAGCAAAAATTAAATCATTTTGCTTACGCTATCGGCGTATATTAGTTTCATCCGTGTCAAAATTTCAGTGGCAGCTGCCCTGTGTCCGTTTTTTTCTGCATATAAAATTGCCTCTCTTTTCATATTCGTATCATGCTTAACTCGTCCAGATACTATTACCGATATCTTTGATGTTAAAGTGATAAAAAGAAAGCGTAAGCAGAAAAAAATCCTTAAAAAGAGCAGATAACGTACAAGCCAACAAATGTTTTGACATCGATTTTTAGCCTCACCCGATTTTCAGTAGCATTAACACTGCCAAAATAGTCTGGTTTAGATTCGAGTAAGTATGGTACATTCAGTTCAAATTTGAAGTTGCCATGGCCGGTGGTTCCCTTTTTACAATATTTCGAAACTGAAACTTTGATCACTTATATAGATGGGTTTATTATAATTTGTATATTTTCTTTTTCTATAGTTTTTTTGGTACTTTCTCAAATTTGTGGTGTTACCCATTAAGAATTGGTTTTCATATTAAGCGCCCGGTAGGTAAATTTTAAGAGGATGGATATTTATACAAGCATAAGCAAAAGAGGTACGCGAGCTTCTGCTCATGCGTCAAGTTGCTGTCGGAAGAAAGAGTTCCTACTTTTTCGTTGTTTTTAAAATTACGAGCCTTCTCTTTCTACCATAAACAGACAAAAATAATTTCATAATTGGAAAGATCCTTTATTTGGCCACCATGTTTTACAAAATAACAATGTTTTGTATTTTTAACGTCCCCCCCCCAAATAAGTAAATATTGCTGCGTTTTCATGAAAAGAGTTTTCAATCGCTCTGTATGGATATTCTATGATTGTAATGAATTGACACTCCGAACTAAAATAGTTCATACTTCAGTCTTTTAGAATCAGTGATTTAAAATGTAAAATGCCAAAAACTTTTTTTTACGATTTTCCTAAGAATAAACAAAATTCTAGTTAAACATTTAATATCTTCGTCATTTATACACATAATTACACGAAACTATTTTTTCCTTCAGCCAAACGCTATTATACGTGTTTGTTTAAAATTGAAAAAATTGCTTAAAAATTACGGATTTTCCAAAAAGTTTGTACCTATAATCGAATACCCTTTTTACAAGAATTCATTCATGTAATATTTTACTTCTTTTAGCTTTTTTTGCTTAGTAATTATTCTTGTTTGTTATCGACGCACGAAATTTGGAAAGTATAACTTAAACATTAAGCACTAAAATATGTAAACTTTAAAAAAAAATCGAAAACTGCATTTTGTTGTTTCGTCTATTGGCGTCATTAGGGCCTAAAACCGGTTTATGAGCCGAACTAATTTTTCGAAAGTAATGATTATACTCCTTTCCACCTGAGCTTGGCAGTCCAAATCACGTCACCTGCTGGGTAACACTGGAAGAGAGGTTGGCTATAACAAATGAAAATCACCAAAGATGCAATTTATTTATCAGCTGGTGGCATTGCTTTTTTAAGATAAGCTTTCTTTTGTCAGCTTTTGAGACTTTATTTACTTATGGACTAATAGTAATGAATTCTAAAACTGATTCATAAAGCTCTTCGGTGTGAGATTTAAAAATCGGAAGTTTTTTATGTATTCTGTGCAATTTAAAGCATTTTTCTTGTATATAAAAAAGGCTTCGAAATAAGTTATTTCTTTTAATTTTAACATAATATTCCAATTTATTGCAGTAGTCACAAACCCTGGGTTACAGAACGTTACCGGTCGTGGATCAAATAATACTGGGCCTCTCAGAGAACATTAAATTAGTTCCATTTTATTCACTGTTGTATTTTTCTCTCGGGTTAGTGCCACATACCGTAATCCGAAGTGAACCGGGGTGTTGAGGCGTCACTTACAGCCACACCAAATCCACGCATGCGCAATATATTGTGAAATGTAAAATATAAACAATCAATGTCCCCCCCCCCAGCTAGCAGTGGAAAAATTATCAAATCAGTCCGTGGTCATAAAATATTTGGGGAGCACTCTTTTATTGGATATTATAAAGACAAAGCACGTCTTAAGATTGCATGTAAATATATTACCTGTTCATATATTAAATTATTTTAAATCAATTTCAATCATCAAATGTGTAAAATTACCTTTTTATTTGCGGTTAATAGCATAGAAAATTGTTGCTAATAAAATGATCTGCCAAACTGCTCAACATTCAATAATTGCTATTCCAACCCTAAAAAAAATAAATGCTATTGTTCTTCTTAAAAGTTTATGAATCCATATTTTCTTAATGACTGCCCATTTTAAGTGGGTTCGGATTGATCAGAAAATCTTGTGTTTTGAAAATAAAAAATTATCATGATTCCAATTCGTTGTATTCCATATTAAAAAGCGAGGAATTCACTAATTTATTTTTTCAAGGAGATTTCTAAGACAGATTTTAAAAGAGATATAAAAGATCGCCAACTATTCACAAGATTCACAACATTCTACTCATTTGCTGGAATACATCTACGAATTCAGAGACATCAATAACCTAGATAAACGGAAAAAAGTTAAATCTCAATCACTATATGTCTGTGATATAAACATTAATATAAATGCCTTATATTTTAATCTATGCTTTAAAAGATAAAAACCAAAAGTAAAATAGAAGGCCATTATGAGAAAACTAATAGAAAAAGTAACTATTTTGACTTTTTAATTAATTTTATAGATGAAATGAACAATATATATGTTCCAAAGAAATTTCTGAATTGCTGTAGAAAATACTATTACTCACACTTCAGACATAAAGTCACTGTTATTATTTATGCCTATAATAGATCATACATCACTATTACTAAAATACTCCTTTCACAATTACAGCATTATTGTTTTCTCTGAGCAAGCTTTCTTTTCTGAAAGTAAGTATTAATACGAAGTTAAGCATAACGAGGAGACTGTTTTTGTGAGAAGCATATTTTGCAGTAGATACATAATTTTTCAGTGTAAGTTAATTCATTTAAGTATGTTCATTCAGGAATAATAATAATTTGAAAATTTATGTGCGAGAATTTTGAAAAATTTCAATTAATATTATTTTTTTAGTACTTTTTTCTAAACACAAGGGCACAAAAACAAAAACTGTATTGTTTTTGATGATGGTTACTAGATGACGCCACATATTTATTTGTTCTAAATAAAATAAAATCTTCGAATTTTATGTAAAATAACAATTTTTTCCTTTGGAAAGAAAACACATTAATTATGCTACTGTATTATTTATTTGAAACAGGGAAGTTAATTCAGTCCTTGTAGTGTGCTAATTTAATTTACTTTTCTCTGAAATTATAAAGAGAGTTGGCTTTAAAATTTTAAAATATTGTGTGATAATAATTGAATAATTATCGAGCACAATGGAAACTCAAAATTGAACATCGCATTATATTTTGAAATTTTTAATTTTTTTTTATTCATGAAAAAAGTCAGTGAGAATAAGTAAATGTTTTTAATATACTCTATAGAACACATGCATTAATAAAATAGCAAAATGGTTATATTTTAATAGTGTTTGTGTTGCTTTTGAGAAATTATCACACAAAATAAATAACACAAAGACATTCAAGAAAAAAAACTACAACTTTTACAAATCATAAACTTTTAATAATTTATTGATAATACGCTTTGACATAGATTTTATTAGATTTACAGCAATGTGTAACATTTATAATAAGATATGTTATATATGTTAAGATATGGTATATATGTTATCAGACCTTAGAACATTTAATTGTACACATATTATAATTATTCTGATTCTAAATTAATTTTAAATGCTTTCAGATTTTAAGTTAAATTTTTTAATAGAAAACATCTTAATTTTTTCCCAGGATTAATTGAATTTTATGTAAATTCAATTCGGACTGTTTTAATAGCATATCACTCCTTAATACTAAGTGAATAATGTATGCAAAGTAAAATATTTTACGTTTCTTCTTCCAAAATATTATACATTTCAGTGCTTAATGCAAAGGTACTTACATAGTTTTAGTATAATCTCAACTTGCTTTTTCTGTTCACTTAAGCGAGTTTCAAGATTACGAGGTCCATTGCAAATAGTCTTTACATTCCTTTAGAAAGCGACGTTCAGTAAAAATAATCTCTGAACTCCTTTTAAACACAAAATAAATTGTAAAGTCCGTTATTTTATACATCCCACGAATTTCTTATGAATACTTTAATAATATTTTAACATCTAAGATAATAACTTTGCATTGTAAATAAACTTTATAGTCCTAATTTTACGCTCATTTGCACGTTTTACAAAATTTTAATCCAGTTAATTGAAATTAAGAATAGTGGAAAAATAAATAGACACTATTTGTATCTAAGAATTTAGCAATATCCTGGGGGGGGGGATGGGGAGAACAAACGAATGTTAACTAAATTTAAGATGCTTATATTTATTTCAAACAATATATATATATATATATATATATATATATTTCATTTAATGAATAGTTAATGTTTTATTTATTCGTAATAACACCTGATACTTCATAATAAATTTCAATAACTGCGAGTAAAAAAACAGAAATTATCAGTTTAATTTCCTAGTATTAAACTTCGAATGTTTCCATTAATTTATTCACAGAAAACACACAACAATAAATCAATATTACTCTAATATTGTGACAAAAAAGCAAACACATTTTTGTAACACACTTTGTAACATTATATACGATTCGTAAAAAAAAATTCATATCATACTGCAGGTTAGAATGTTTGTATTATAATTTCTTAGAACTTCTCAATGAGAAAAGATCTTGAAAGAATTTACCAAAATGAGGAAAGAAATTGCAGAGTAACAGAATTCTTTCATATTGTAAAACGATCTTAAATTATACACATCAACACAAATGATACATGAAAATCATTTTACACTATTCTCTAAACAATCCATATGTGAAAGCAACTTTCACCATTGTTGAAAATTTAAATAAAAACTCATTTTAAACTGGGTTTTTGACATGTTTGTAATTTAAATCGAACTCTGATTCAAAACAAAAACTATTGAAGAAATTTTAAAGTGAAAGATACCATTAGATGACGAGTAAGCTACTACTTTCTTTACAATTCTATGAAGTACAATTCTCGTTGAAAAAGACTAAATAATAATGCACATTATAAAACCACTTCCGTTGCACAAAAATAAAGCACGGATAAAAATCAATGAGTCTATACACAAAATGAAAAGTAAATAAAGAATGAAGAGCTTATTGAAAAATTAAACTATTCATATCATGGATATATACAAGATAAGCATTAAAAACGATCTTTTAATAATGTTGAAAAATTATGTTTGTTTTAAAAGTTTATTTAATATTTGTCAGCAAGATGAATTATCTCAATAATATTATCATTTCTACACAGAAATAACCTTGAAGTAAATTGTTATTTTTTGAAAATTAAAAACTTACTCTAAATTTATTAAAATAATCCCGTAAGTGAAAAAAGTACCAATGGTTGTAAACAAAAAACTCATCTTAAGGTGGAATATACCACCGGCGGACAAGTAAATAATTTCTTTTTTCTCCATTCTGCGAAAAACAATAGCTTCCTTTTTTTGGTAAGTGTTACAGAGCTGAAGATTGTCAATCAGCGATCCAATCGTTTTCTTGATTTTTCGCATGTATTTTGGTATCTTCGAGCTAAAATATGTTAGAGAAAATATGATGATAATTCCTGTGGAAGCAGTACAAACAAGAAGCACAATTAAATGTAAAGGAATTTTTGACCAGAAAGCAGTTGATAAAGAGACATACAAATTGAAAAAACTATTCAACAGCAAAACAAACAAAGATTTTGAAGTTGCATCTTTTAAAAGATATATCTTATTTTCGATTTTGGCATAATACTTTGCTATTTTTACGGATTTTGCAGAAATCGTATCTAAATCCCCCTTCTTCAAATTGTTATTAAATTGAAGTAAAAGCCATCCATAATTCTGAATTAAAATGCAAAGAGATGCAGTAAACATCAGAGGATTCTGCACATTCACTGTATAATATATGCATTCACCGACAAACAGTAATATTATTCTGCATGGCTCATCATGAATTGCATATCCAAAGCTAAAGAAAGGATAGCCAAAATCTTGAGCAGAAGTTTGTGTAGTGATTATTGTAGCAAACAAAAAAGGTAAAGCACAAATAATTAAGAGAATCAAATTTACCAAATGCTTGTAATTTCTTCCTGAGTTATCCCATGATAGACTCAGATGTGCTTTGACGAAACGTATAAGAATTCGCAAGTTTTTCTTTTGGTAAAGCATTGAATAAGGTAATATGACAGAAAAAACAATGTTTAGCAAATTTCCCAAAAGTAATTTGATGCCTCTGCCTAAATGGATTGCTGCAACAGTTCCTAAAAATAAGTATATTGCGAATAAATGGATTGCTATTATGTAACAGTACGAATATAGTTTGATTAAAGTCCCAGTCCTTTTTTTGTAATATTTGTTTCTGAGTGAAAGCATTATCCAAAGAGGAACATTTATGGATGATGAATCCATTGTTAAATTTAAGTTGTAAATTTTAATTTGCACAAGATCCAAATATTCTTAAGAAATTATACTTAATTCAAACTTGTTCTGTAATTGTAGAAATATTTGGTATCTTTGTCTCAAATCTTTGAGCAGTTATTTGACCATCTATTGCTATATTTGTCACTCTAATGAGCGGTATGACTTTCAAAAAATCGAATTCAAAATAAACATTGAAACAAACTGTTTTAGAAAAATTAGTTTTTCTTTACACGCGAGTTTATTTGAATGTTTCATCTGGGGTGCTATGTAATATGAAAATATTATTTTATTTATTTTTTTAGTAAATATTGCCAAGTAAAGGTTTTTAATAGTATGCACTGAATTTTTTTTATCATTAAGCGTAACAAAATCTTCACTTAATCTACAACTTATCAATAATGCTAATAATGCTAATTTAGTATGATGTTATAATCGTAATAGTCAAAAAAGATAAATATTTATATATTATCGCTACATATTGACGAATTCAGTTCAATTTCACAGAACATTATTCTTTAGAAAAATGAAATGCTGATCTAAAATATATTGTTTGTAAAAGAGTGGGAAATGATTTTGTTTTTCAAATTTTGGTTGGCTCTATCAATGTTGAATAAAGTAGATTTTTCAATTTTTAACAGCTGCATACGATATAGAATTCAATACAAGCCATTAACTTAAGACGCTTCAAGTAAACTTTTCTGAAAATTAAATATTTTCTTTTTTTAATATATGTTTATAAGTTACCTATCTATATAAACATACATAATAATTGCTTTTTTTAATAAAATTGCATTTTTCGTATTGTTTCTTTCTTCACAAATAAGTTGTATCTTGTTTGCATTTATAAGTTTCAAACACTTCAATTGGCGTACACACGCAAGAACTATAAATACACACACAAATAAGTTTTTTTGGAATTTGATGGTTCAATAGTTTTTACAAAAGATCGAATTAAAATTCAATTCGGTTTAATTGAATTTCAAATTGATCAAATAATAAAGTACAAAAAAATAGATTAAATAAAGTTTTTTTTTCAGTTTCATAAATGATGTCCATTCATTTAACACCCAAAACTAGCAGGAACTGAGATTCGTTTCAGATTGTGTGTGATAAAGATTGTGAGCGTAGCCTATTTGGAGCTTCTCTTTCACCGTCTTGCCTACCAAAGGGGGGGGGCAAAGCATCACCAGAAACTTCCTTAATATTAATTGTTTTATTACTATTCAAACACATTTAAGCGAAACTACAATAGGAAACCATAGGAGTGATATATAAAAAAGAACAATCTGTTCTAAGAGAACAACTCTAAGTAAACAAGTCTAAGTTAACAAGCGCAAGCAATCTGATTCTATCTATCTTAGATCCTTAATCCACTAATTTATTATCATAGCAACTCCTTCCTTAACTCGCGTTGTAAAAATGAATTACTGAATGAAATATTTTCACCTTCAAATCACCGCAACCGCTCCCATTTTAATCTCTCTTACATTTACAAAACCTTGACTTTATATAGTCAAAATAATTTAAATATCTAGGTTTCTTCTTGAGAGGCTGTGAATTAACGCGAATGCTAGCCCCAAAGTTTTCCCCAGAGGATTAGTAATAAGATCACGAATAGATCCGTCACAAGATATTTCCATGTTTATTTTGTTAGGCTGGCAAATATTTAAAGATTTATCAAAAAATTTTCATGTCACACTTGGTGTTAAGGTTTATATATTACATGGCATTAAAATTCAAATACCAAGGTGTGCATAAAACGCTTGGAAATTTGGCAAACAGAGAATAAAAATGTGGTTTAAAGAACGATTAAGTTAAAAATATATGTGCTAGAACTTAGTAGTGTCAATAATAAATATATTCAAGAGGTTATCTGTGCTAAAGGAAACCATGCTTCATACTAATGTATGCATTTATCAGACTACGGCATTTGCGGCCCTATATTCTTATGTAATCCCGAGTCTTCTCTTTACCCTCTATACACACTTCAAGCTTGTCAATCTGGTAGTGAATTCCTCTGTATATATACAGTGGTGACCAAAATTGAGGTTGTCTTTGATCATTCTTACGTTTTTCAAATTTATACGCTTATAGATAATTTTTACGTACAACAAAATACAAAGCCTTTTATATCATTTTAAGGAGACTTTAATATTAAATTGAACACAAAAAATAAATTGAAATATTTGCTACAAGAAAAATGTTATACGGCAATAACTGTCGGTATGCATTAGATCAGTGGTTCTTAACCTTTTTAACCCGCGACCCAAATTTGAGAAATATGTTCATGTCGCGACCCCAAAAAAAGTCAAAATTTTTTCATTGCTTTATTTTAGATCGTATTTTTAAAAAATCTTCAATCCTACGATGATAACTTTTTTTAACTTAAAAATTTTTTATTTATTTTTTTAATAATAAAAATAATTAATAATCAAGTGTTTTTAATAATTTTTGTTGACCAAATTAAAATATATTTATAACTTTTTGAAAATAATTGGCATTTTAAATTTTTCCTAAAAAAAAAGAAATATCAGTACATATGTTAAGTCTTTTAAATTTTAAATGCAAGTCATACAGTTTTAATGAGAACCTTCTGCTAGAATACATTTTGAAAGATCTTCAAACCTCGGTTGAATGCTTGTGAATGAGCACCTTATATCTATTTCAGGATTTAACTTGTTCCGGTAATTGTTTTTGATTACACACAGAGCCGAAAAACCAGCCTCACACATATATGTTGTTGAAAAGGGCACTAATACTTTTAGGGCTTATTTAACAATTATTGGCTTTTCGGTTTTTAATTTTAACCAGAAAGCACATAAAGATTCAGTGTTTTTATAGAAATTGTATCGAAGTGCTTGGTCACTTTGTACTTCTATTAATTGTTCTTGAAATTGATTAATATTAAAAAATTCCTCATGCAAATCACTTACATCAAAATTAAATGGCATTCGAACCCAATTATATTTGAAAACATCGTCTGCAGGGAAATATCGATCAAAGTCTGCTATTAGTTTTTCTAAATGATTAATAATACTTTTCTGTATTTCAAAATCTGTGATACCAATATTATTGACTTCAACAAGTAAATTAAGAGTCGGGAATGAAGCAAGTTTCTTTACTTCAGCCTTATTTCTTCATAATTTGAGTTTATTTTTAAAACATGTAATTTTTTCAGTAAATTCAATAATAGTATGATTACGTCCTTGCATAGACGTATTTAGATTATTTATTTCAAATAAAATATCTGACAAATAAGCAACTTGAGTAATCCACTTCAACTCGGAGGATTTAGATGCTAATGCTTTTCTCTCAAAAATAATTTGACTTCTGTCCGTAATGATGATACTCTTTGAACAACTTTGCTCCGGGACAGTCATCTAACTTCAGAATAATATAATAAATGTTCGTATTCTGCACCAAATTCGAAACACAGTTCGCGGAAAATTCTACAGTTAAGAGCTCTTGATTTGATAAAATTGACTACCGTAACAATTTCATCCAAAACGATACATAATTCGGGTGATAATTTTTTTGAAGCAAGATTTTGTCTATGTAACAAACAATGAATCAATATAATTTGTGGATTCATTTGTTTTGCTCTTGTCGAAAATCCCTTTTGAGATGCTGTCATGGCAGCTGCACCGTCGGTGCAAATACTGAAACACTGATTCCAATTTAATCCTTCTTCTTTAAAAAAAGAATCGACCATAAGAAAAATATCTTCACCTCTAGTTGTTGTTGACATTGGTTTGCAAAATAAAATGTCCTCCTGTATATCTGTTAAACCTGGATACCGCACATAAACCATGCGTTGAGCATCTTTACTTACATCTGTCGTTTCATCCAGTTGAATACTAAATAAACCAGTAATTTTTATAGCAGAAATAAGTTGATTCTTAATATCAAATGACATATCATTAATTCGTAAACGAATTGTATCATTTGATAATGGTATCTTTTGTAATTTCTTTGAACTTTCATCTCCGCACATGATACGTGCCATGTCAATGGCAGCAGGTTTTATATGTTTTTCAGCAATATTATGGGGTTTCTTTTGTCTTGCAATATGTCAAGCCACATGAAAAGAAGCAAGTGTAGCTTGTTTGGCAGAATTTATAAAACCACTACTACTTGGTGCATCCAAACGCTGTCTTTTTAAATGGGCTTCTTTTCTTTCGAAAAAAGTACGATCTTTTCCCTCAAAGGAAGAATTTTTATGTTTTGCATCAAAATGTCTTTTAAGTTTGTTCGGTTTCATCGATTCATTACTTAATATTTCACCGCACAACACGCATTGCGGCTTGTTCACTCCTCGATCATAAATGCAAGTAAAACCTAATTCTAAAAATGCTTCCTTGTATTCACGTTTTGCCATTATTAGGGTGATTACAATTTTACAATACGCACTGCAGCTTGATCACTCCACTATTAATAATAAGACAAAATTTGTTTCTAAAATGCTTGTATTCACGTTTCACTGTTATTACACGTTTCACGTTTCACTGTTATTCACAACACAATACGCAGAAACGAGTTTTTGACAGAGAGCTTACTGAGTCTGCGCGCACGCAAAGCAATGGCATGCGTATTACCAACACCTCCTAGAAGAGAAAGTTTCAGGACAGGAATTGGACGTCACTTCCGGAAGGCCATTCGCGAAGAGCGGTAAAACCGAAACATTGTATTAGGGAATAACTTGTATTAGGGAATAACTCTTCTAGGAGGTGTTGGTATTAATTATTCTCAGCGTGACCCAAGAAATATGCTTCGAGACCCAATTTTGGGTCGCGACCCATAGGTTAAGAACCGCTGCATTAGATGATATAGCATTGAGTTATCAGTACTTAGTGGGGTAGCCTTTATTTTTTATTTCAGCTTCACATTGATATTTCATTGAGATGAAAATAATTTTAAGCCCTTCCTTCGTTATTACACCATTTCAGGAAACAATTATATCTTCAATTAGTTTTCTTTCATTTTATGTGCACCACACTTGGACAAGAATTTTCACATGGTACCAAAATTTTTCGATGTGCAACTCAAGTCTAGAGTAATAGGATGAACGGAGGAGCAATTAAAGACATTTGTTGCAAGTGCAAGGGAGTTCTTTCGTGAAATATGGATAGAAGAAGTCTTCAGGACGACTTCGCACTGGAAAAAAGATCGGAAAGCTGGAGAAGGGACGTAGTTTGACCAGCGTTGTTGAAGAGTTCGGTAAAAAAAAAAAGTCTCGTTATCTTTTTGTAACAGTTCTACCAAATCATAGGTACAGCTGTTACAAAGGTTGGTGGTAGCCGCCCTAGATCATCCACTAGATGACCCATATATAATCCTGCAGGCGAAAGGTGCTTTATACCAGACAGCAAGTGCCAGTGCTCAGCAACTGTGTACAGCAATAGGTCAAACAGTGTCGCAATTTACTGTAGCTAAACACATTCAAAAAGGTGCCCTATTCACCCACCCAATTGATTCTTTAAGATGACCAATTGAGTTTTTTTAATTTTATTTTTTGAAGATACGTTTCACCTCTCACAGAATGCATAAAAAATTGTTTATCTTTCACAAAATACATTCTGAAAACTTTAGGAAGCAGTTTTAAAATTCATAATAAGTATTCCGTAAGAAAACAGAGTCCCAAAAGCCGACAAAAGAAAGCTCTTCTTGAAATAAACAATGTCCCCAGCTGATAAATAAATTGTGGATTTCTCGACTATTCTTTTGAGAAGAGGCACGTATTTGTCTTGATTGAATTCATTCAACACGTACTCATCTATCAAAGCTAATGCCGTCATTTTTGTTCTCAGTATGTAATCTGGGATCTTGGAACAACAGATTGTCAAAGAAACTATCACAGCTGCACCCGTTAAACCATTACTACATATTTCAAGTATCGAAAACGAAGTAATTTCTTGCTTCAAAGAAGTTGACAGAACAGTGAATAGATTACAGAAACTGATTAACAAGATAATAAACAGTGAAGTGGATAAAGAATCTTTTAAAAGATCAATTTTCTTCTCTAAGCAGATAAAATCCTTAATAATCATTTTTAATTTCTTTGGATCTGTAGTGAAATTCATTTTTCTTAAATCATCATTAATGTAGAGAATTAAAAGTCCATAATGGTGCACAAGAGAGCACACTGACAAAGCAAAAGACATGGATATTCTAAATATACTGTAAAATACATATATTGAGCTGCAATCAATATCATAATCCTCTGTTTCTTATTTTTAAATGTGAATACCATACACCAGGAGTCGTCTTTAAAGTTTTCATCGTAAACTAGATATGTATAGGTTATCGCCAGCAATATTGGTAAAATGCAAATAAAAATTGTAATTCCCAGAACAGTAATGCTCTTTCTTCTTGTTTTAGGTTTCAATCTATTGAAACGGAATTTCAATTCAATTAGCAGAATATGGAAATTTCTTCTTTGATAGCTCATTGAAAACCACAAAAAGAAGAAAGAAATTTGTATGAAAATGTAAGCAAGTCCCAATGGTTTATTTTCAATTCGAAATAGTACAATTGTCCCAGCTATTAAGATACAAATAGCTGAAAGAGGAAATACTATTGTCAGAAAGTGTGACAAGCATCTTAAGAAACGTCTGGAAGCTTTTCTAGATTCGGTGAAATACAATGACTCTATTATCCAGAGCGGCACATTCATTGAATTCATTTTCATTGAGATGGTTTCGTGCATATTGAAGATGAAAATAATTCTGCTATTTAATATATTTTCTCTATTTGTCGAACAGTTTTTTAAAAAAACAGATCTTGAAATTTAAATAATATTTTTATAACTTAATTTTTTATATCCTTTGTGCATTGTTATTAAAGTTTTATAAAAGATTTAACTTTTTTAAAGGCTACTTACTTTGAGAGGTTGTATTTAGCTTTACTCCATGATGAGCTTCAATTCTATTATACAATTTCACTCGTGTTATCTTTTTTGTTCTAATGTGCTTAGGTATTTTCTAAAAATTAAAATTTGAGAAACAGGATGTTTCATAAAATGAATTTAGAAAGTATAAATTCTATTTCTTCCGCATGAAACATTTTTCTTCATTTGGTGTTGCCAAAATCTTCATCTAAGCACTTCAATCAATTTACGCAACTGTTTTTATCTTTTTTTTTATTTTTCATACTTTTTTTCAATTCTTAATCTCTCTTACAACAATATGTATCATTGCATATATTGTGTAATGATATTCTTACAGTATGATCATTGCAGATATCGTGTATGCCGAAATGCAATCAGAAAAAGAAATATGTTGAACGTTTTGAGAAATATCTCACAGCAAATTCAATATAAAGTACTGTATTCTTTACAGTTTTGTATTCCAAACATATTGATAATCAAATGATCGATTACTTAACTGTGTTCGATTGTTTCAAAGTTTACTTTAGTATCCGTTGTCTGTCTGGAACAAAAGCTTTTGCCACACTAATTTCGTCCAACTTTACCATTCAAATAGAGGTAAATGTATAGAAACTCTATGATGCGTCAATAGAAAACAATTTCTTAAAACGTGAACGCTTAAAATTTTAAAATAAAGATGCTTTTTTTCTCTCATTGATAGAAATACGAAAGTATGATACGAGAGAATCAATTTCATGCACTCTAATATAACTGTTATATGCTTTAAGCTAATTATTTTGTAAATAATCCTAAAAATCAATTCTTAGCTTTTAATGTTAGAAGCATTGATTTATATCATAATTTTATAAAAGAGCACTACTGAGACAGAAAAGTAAACATATTTAAATGATATATAAACAATGGGTACAATGTAATTTTTTTGTTTAGTGGAAAAGTAATTCAATGAACTATAACGTTAAAGTGGACAATTATATTGATCAATAGATTGAATGCTTTATCTACGAATTGTTGCCAAGAAATAAATTTTTTTAATAAGTTCCCAGGCATAATTTTTATATACATCTATTTTATAGAATATCTGTGTAGAAATAGTTTAACTCAATTGAATAAATGTTGAGACACTGTTTTTTTTAAATAACATTTAAATGTTTTTACACCAATTCATCTCTATTACTCACTATTTTGACACGAATTTGAGATTGAAGAGTTCAAACATGTCTTCCTTTTCTGTAAAACCTAATGGCATCAGTGATATAACATTTGTGGGCTGTATTCTTAGTCTTATTATTTATTTTTGGTTCCTTTTTTGTGTGTCGCACAATATTATATTACTGTGTTTTCTAACACATGCTTTATTTTATTTATTTCTTCTTCAGTGACTCGACAGCCCAGAGTGGGACTTGGTCTTCTCAAGAAGCTTATCCCAGGGGCTAGACTTCTTCCTGCCAATTCTTAGTTCTCAAAGCTAGGAGATTTTTTTCCAGGCCATCAACCCATCTAAAATTAGGCCCGCCCTTTCTTCGTGTGATCGAAGACTTTTTTAGTGGTGCCGTCTTCGTTCATTCTGACAACGTGACCTGTCCAATTAATTCGTTGTAATTTGATGAAGTTAACGATGTTTGATTCTTTATATATGATTAATAGAGCTTGAAATTTGATCTTTGCCACGTTCCATTTTTCTGAATTTCTCCAAAAATAAATCTGAAGATCTTCTTTTCGTAGATGCTTATCAGGATCTCATCGGCTCGAGACATGGATCAAGTTTCACATGTGTGAAGAATGAAGAACCTAATACGAAATGTTCTTAGCGAATGAAACGAATGAGTGTGCAGTATCCATAGAAATTGATCAATCCATATTACTCAACGAAGACACAAATTTGAATATAGTAATATTTAATAAGACTGAACTTGCCGTAATGCGGCCTACATTCTACAAATCAAGTTACACACTGACGATATTTACATTTTAGATACTGAGGTGCGCACAGCAGCGCCCTCGCATGGTCAATATTTCGGCACAAGATGCATAAGTTATTACTGACCTTAAAATACTTCTATACAATAGAACCTTTGTTTTTCTTTTGATTAAATTCGATTTAATATATTTTTGTATTTCTATTTCAGTAGTACAATTGTTTCTATTGTTAATTTCTGAACCTAAATAATTGAAACTGTAAACTTCAAAATTATACTTAAAATTTCAGCCAGAAGTCGTCTGTTTAGCCTGACAGTGATGCTGCATAGATTTCCTTACGTTCTGGAAGATTCCTAGCATATGACGCATCTTCTCGACAGCTATGGATATTCGAGCGTTTCCTTTGATTAAAGCAGTGGTCCTCAAATTTTGCCGAATCATTAAACCCTTTAAAATATTAGGTGATTTTGGGAAACCCTATCCCACCCTTAGAAGAATATATCCTAAAAATATTTGAATTAGATCAACATATTATATGTATTTTACGCAAAGGAAGTTAAAGAAAATTATACTGTATTTCTTACAAAAAGTTGTAACATAAAATGAATGCATTTTATTTATTAATATCATTGATTTGTGCTCTACGTATCCCTTTTCATTGCATTATAATTACTGATTGAGATGTATATATACATGTATGTGTATGTGCTTGATTTTTTTCTTGTTTTTTTTTATTTTATTATTTTTGAAAAACTGTCAGTCTAGGTCTGTTGAAGTTGTCAGCAGTCACATTTCATATCCTACATTATTTAATTTGACCCCCTGTTTTGTTTACATTGAAGTAAATTTTTAATTTAAAATTTTGGTATAATGAACCGCTTAGTCTTTCGGTCATTGAGAGATAGGATAATACAAAAAGGGACATAAAGTGAAGTAACGTCTTCTGATTTCTTTTTACGCATTATTGTTTTAGAAAGATTTGTGTACAATTTGCTTTGGTTTTTGAAATTTTACGACCGTATACATTCTCAACGTATTTTTCTTCGATGTGATCTCTTACAAATATGGAGTCAGGTTACAGTCAAATATTACACTATTCAAATAATTCGATTCTACAAAATTTAATAACATTTTAGGCGAGAAATATCCTAAAAATTAAAAATAATCTAGTTACCCGTGAAGTTATGAAGTATAGAAGGATTTGTTGATTACAAGGAAGTATTTCGGACTTTTAATGCTATAGATAAACTTTCATGATCTAAGTGTTATTTTTCGCCCAAAATTCAGCTTTAATATTAGTCTAAGATGAATTTTCCAATTTCTTAAATATTTTACAATTTGATGTGATAGAACCGAATCTAGATATACGTGTTTTCCTGTGCATAAATACAAAATATAAAATTCGCAATAATCATCTTATTTGGGATTTTTTTTCACCAAATTTCCGAGAGCTCCAGTTTTTATCTATCATTAACCAAAAAGTAAGGATTCATTTATTCGATCAAAATGAAAAAGACTTTCAAAATGCGCTGAACAACACAATTCTTTAAAAATATAGATCGTTAAAAATTCCTAATTTAAAAATTTTCAGATTTATAATATGTTTTCAGAAAAATAGTTGTATTCGAAATTGAGTTCCTGTTAATAAGAAGCAACAAAAATTGCATTATATTTCCAAATTTCTTACGCTTCTGAAGAGTAAAATAAAAAAAAGGTCTTGCATAAGTTTTATATTAAGTCTAGATTGGATTTTAGAAGTAAATTTATTGACTTTTTTCAGAGAATTTTTAATAAAAGAAAATTGACTTATCAGCCAGAAACAAATGAAAATATCCTATAAAAGTACTAATAATAGAAATCTTCGACTTAGCATTTTATTGCCTAGATTATGAAGAGATTTCCTACTCGATAAGAGGATTTTTTTTGTTGCAAAAACGACATTCGTGTTTTTTTGCCTTTTATAAATAACAAATAAATTCTCCTCTCACCTAAAAAATATTAATTAAAGTGAAAAGATATGTGACTTTATCGATAAGAATCAAACATTTAAGAAGGTATGAAAACTTATATATGATATCTAAGATACTCTTTGAAAAATTGAGTATTAGATTTTTGGATTGATTGTTTTGGACCTGTACACAAAAAATATAATAAAAGAGTAGAGATTAAGTAAAATTAATCTAATGGAGTAGTAATACATTTTTATATATTTGCAGTTTTATATTTTTCATTTCATTAATCTATGTAAGGAAAAAGTGACTCACTTGTCACGAGATCAGTGAGTGACTCACTAAATTTGAAAACATAGATACTTGACACATGACAGTCATGTTTCTTTTCTTGAATAGAGATAAGAACGGATTTTGCCGAAATCGACATCCAATGGAGAAGAAGTTACGGGAGTGTAAAAGATAAATATACTTCCATTTTAGAAATTCGAGTCCTGCCCTTCTTTAATTAAAAGGGCTGTAAGAGTATTTTTAAATACAATGAAATTATAATGATAGGATTTAACTACCAATAACTTTAAAAAAAATGTATTGTCATACAAAATCATGAAATATCCAGCAATAGATATTAAGCTCAGCACATACTGTTGATTCAATTATAATTCCAGTTATGTACGAGTAATACAATATATATGTCGTGTTTACAAGTCAACACCAAGCCATTTTTTTAAAAACGGTTTTTATTCAACAAAAACATTTCGGCGGCTGATTCTAAGAGAGAAACTGACACCAAGTGAAAAACATAAGTGAATTTCCACTTAGGCAGATGTCTAAGAATCTTTCTTGTTGAAGAGATATATTTGGAAGTTAAGCATGACATACGAGGTAATAAAAATTAATGGTCGGGGATAAATGTCCTGTTTAGGACCATCTGTTCTTCTAAAGAATTGGATACTAAATTTAGTACTTGTAGATGTAACGGAAAATAACGGTTAAAAGTTAAATAGGGGAATTAATTTTAGATGTAATTTAATTATCATTACATATATAAATGAAAAAATATTCAGAATTCAAGTTGTCATTGCCTGAAAAAAGTTGGTGCTTGCCACGATCAAAGAAAAAGTATTAATTCTTATTTCAAAGTATTTTAATATAGCTTACATACATTTCGGAGACCCATGCATTTCTTATTGTAACTTTTAGATTAGTTTTCAGACCCTTAATTTATAGTTTCCATAAATACAATCAACAATTTTAAATTCCTTGAGTTAAAGATAGAAGTACAAACGTTTTTTGAAAAAAATAAAACGGTATTTATCAGTGCAGCAGTAAATTTTAAAGGTAAATACGAAGCACATTTGACAAATTTTTGTACAAAAATTAGACATAAAATATTACTCAGCAAAGTTGAACAATAAGACAGTCATTGGAAATAATTTATTTTATTGTTAATCACGTCACTTCAAAAACTATTGGGAATAAACCTGATTTTGTGCCGGGATTAAACATCTAAAAGAAAAATGTAGAGCTTTAATTTATCCTGTCTCCTACACGTCAGTTTAGTTCACTTGTATTTATGATTCTGATATACATAAATTTTTATACAGCTGTGTAAAGTAAGATTTAGACTCGTGAATACCCAGTCGTCAGATTTGACTTTCTAGTCCTTTTTATTGTAACCTTCCAATCAAAGAACTAAAATAATTTATTGAGATATAGTAGAGATAAATGAAAAAAAATTACTTGATATTTACAATTATTAATCCGTACGTGAAAACAGTCCCAAAAGCAGAGAGAAGGAAAGTCTTCTTAAAATAAATAATATTACAAGCTGTCAAGTAAATAATATCTTTTTTCTCCATCCTTTCCAGAAGATAGATTTCCTTTCCCCTATTCAGGCAGCATTGGTACTCTTCTATCAAAGGTCCTAGTGTCGTCTTAATTGTCATCATAGTTTCAGGGATCCTTGACAAAAAAATTGTCAATGTCGTTATGGTAAAAATGCCTGTAAAAGCACTGCAAACAGCTTCCAGAACGTAATGGGGTGGATTGGACCGAAGAAAAGCAGTAGATAAGCAAGTGTAAAAGTTAAGGAAACTGTTTACCAGCATAATAAATAAGGATGTAGACAAAAAGTCTTTTAAAAGTCTTATTTTCTTTTCGATGCCTTTGTAAATATCTACTAGTTCTCTACATTTCGTAGGAATAGCAACGAAATCCATATTTGTTAAATCGCTGTTAAACTGAAGTAGGATGAGTCCATAACGATAGACTAAGACGCTGATAGATACAACAAAGAGGCATGGATACTGCAAGTAAATTGTGTAATGCATGTATTCACCCATAAAATTGACAATTCGCAAGTAATTTATTTCATTTATTTGATATCTGTGCGTCCAAACGTTAGCCAACTCGTCTTCTTTTCCATAAGTTAAATATATAAACAGACCAGCGGCTATTATAGGCAAAGAGGAATTAATGATAAAAATAAATTTTAATAAATTTAAATGATACCTTTTAATGCAGTTTTTAGATAGACTGGGATGTAAATTGAGGTATTCTGTAAGTATTTTTAAGTTTTTTCTATGATGTAAAATTGAGTAATATGAAGCAATGGATGCAACGCAATTAAACATGTATCCAATACCTGATTTTATATCAATGTAATGTCCGGTGTACCTCAATATATTTACAGAGTATATATATATATCTTTATAATAAGAGTATATATAATTACTAATATATATAATACTTATATATATAATTTTATATATCAAGTATAGAGAGAACAGATGGAATGTAATTATAAAATAATATGAATAATATTTCAGAAGTTTTTTGTGAATTTTACTGTATCTTTTTCCACTAAGTGATAGTAAAATCCAAAAAGGAACATCAATTGATGGATCATCTAATGCGTTTCCGTTGTACATTATTGATATATGTTTTAATTATTTTTAATATGCATCAAATTTGCCTTACAGCAGATTTTATAGAAATTTTTCCCTTTTAGTTTTTGAACGTAAACCCTGAATACTGAAAGTCTTATTGTTCTTCTTTTTAGTTTTTAACTTTATGATTACTAAATAAATGCTGAAGTGCAGAATTCTTTGTTGTCTTAATCTTCATAGAAATGTATTCAGTAGCAAACCATCAGAAAAACCTAAAAAGAGATAATCAAAAATTAGCTGGAAATATCATAAGGTCCCGCAAAATAATTAAAATTGCACACTTTTATAATGGAAGAATTATCTGAAAATAACTTCTTCTACTATAAACCTCAATACACTTCAGTTTAACCAAGAAATATACTTCAATTAATATCAAGAGAATTTCGGATATTTAATTAAACTTTTGTACGTATATGCATGAAGATATAGTATCAATTGAAGAAAAAGTATTATTTTTATCTAACGGTTAGTATCCATATGAGAGCTGTGAAAAACACTTCAGATAGTAAAAGTAGGGTACGTACTGGTGGATATCAAAATAACAGGTACACCTATGAATAAAAGTGACTTTTTTAAAGCGCTTTCTAATATTAAAATACAATAACAGCTACAAGTTATTTATAAATAAAAAGTATATATTCTGGTAGTATGTGATAGCTTTGCTTAAGCTCTGTAAGTCTTGGATTTCTTTCAAAAGTGTAAAATGTCCAACCTCTTAGATTTTCAAAGAGGTCGAATTGTGGGAACCGCCCATCTCAAGCAAGTGTGGCCAAATCATCCCCTTTTATAAGCGTTTCTAAAGGTACCTTGTCTTAAGTCATGGCAGCATACACACAGGGTGGTAGAACTATCAGCAAAGCAAAATAGTGGGCTGGGAAAAAAACTAAGTTAAGGAGACCGGCGTGTATTGAAGTATATTGTAATATCTAAAAAGCGAACAACTGCAGCAAAAGTGACCGCAGAGCTCAATCAGCATCTAGATTCTCCAGAGTCAATGATTACAGTTAGAAGGCACCTTCATAAACAGAACATTTACAGCATAGAAGCCATTCCCAAGCCAATTGTCACAGATATTAATGCCAAAGGTCATCTACAGTGATATGTCACACTCACAAAACCTGGTTGATTGATAAGTGGAAGAAAATAATATGGTCGGACCAATCGTTTTCAACACTTTTCCCTATAACAGTACGGGGGCATATATTCTTGGAGGACAAGCGAATAATCGTGATTCTAGTGTCGTCTTTTCTTTCAAATATCAAGCATTGAGGTGGATCTGTCATGGTGTGGGCAGCCGTATCCTGGTTTTCTATTGGATTAATTATATATCTGACAGGAAGGATCCCTGGGGAGGGGGGAAATATAGAGAAATTTTAGCTAACCAGGTCCATCCCATGATGCAAACTTTGTTTCCTGTAGAAAATGGAACTTTTCAGGATGATATAACAGCGAGACATATAGAATCATGGGCTGATAAACACAAGGATAAATATTAACATCTACCTTGGCCCGCACAATCACCCAACCTCAATATAATTGAGACGGTAAGATCTATTTTAGAGCATTCAAAATAGAATTGATATCCTTCACTGGCATCTGTCTCAAAGCATTCACAATTCCTTCATGAAGAATGGTACAATATTCCTCTAAACACTATTCAGCACTAGTATGAACTTATTTCTAGGCAAATACAAGCTGTATTACACATGCTAAAGGTGGCCCTACATTATACTAATAAGGGATTCTTTATAAATCTAAGATGTTTCCATTGTTTTGATAACTACTTGTATATATACATAATGATAGAAACTGTCATCTCAACATTCCTAAAATCCAATCGATTCCCTTTCTTTCTCTTTATTATTTTTATTGTCATTTCTGAATATTCGCTCTTGATAAACTTTTTGCATTTTTATTTATTGCACTGCTACTTGTTTATTTATAGTTTCCATGTTTAACACTTAATTTTTCATACAGAATGTCAACTCTTATTACAGTTCGAATATGTTCAGTTTTAAGAAAAAAGTTTTAAAAACTTCAGCAATTTATTATTATAGCGATTTTTAAACATATATAAATTTGACTATAATAAACTATACAATATAATCACTTTTTTAAATACTCTTTTTTAGAAGAAGAGTTATTTTTTCTATAAATACTAAAGAAGATCACGGAAGAGCATTTTTTGAGGAAAAAGAAGTTTGTAAATAAGATAAAATACAAAAATGTTTCTAAATAATTTGAAAAATAAATTTTAGTTAAATTAATTTTAAAGTTATTAAGCAAGGATATCAAGAGGAGAATTTCAAAAAGGAATATTGCAACAAAAGATGAAACTTAGATTAGCCTCAAATCATGTGGGAAATGTTTATGAAATTCAATATTTTTAATTTTGATACTTAATGATATGAGTTCAATTTTCTTACATTTTTATATGTATTTAAATAATTTCCATTTCTCTTTAAAAAATAAAATGCAAGAGATAAGATTGGAAATAGTATTTTTAGGATTACTTAATCCAGCTATATTTTGACCAAGTGGATAAAAATTATGGTTGTTTCATTCTGCTAACTTTCCTCGTTTAAAGTGCTAAATATTATTTTGTGCTTCAATTTCTTTATTAAGAAACCCCTACTCAATAGCAACTTGTACTTCAATGACAAACGATTCTTATTGTGGAATGATTGAAAATCTATATTCATAAAAGCTTCACTAAAAATCAATTACTTAATACTTGGTAAAAAAGGTTGTGTAGTATGAAAGCAAATGGTTTGTATTGTAAGTTTTAGTAATACTACACTTTTGATTATATACAATTTCTGCTGATACGTGTCATTTTTAGAGCTTTGATTTATTGTTTGTTCTGAATGGAAACTGTTAGACATCAATTGGTTGCATTATATGTGTTTCGATATCGAAAATTTTATCGTTCTTAACAGTATTTTTCTACACTGTTTCAGGAAGCATGCATAAATCGAAGAACACAACAGTTTTCAATAATTTTCATAATAACTTGGATATTTATAGCATGCAAATTTAGCAATGAGATGTGGAAATATAATTTTGAAGGAATAATAAAAAATCTATATTTGAGAAATGTATTTAAAGATAATGCAATATTCTGTCTTTCCCAATATCAATTTAAGCCTATTAAATTAATTTTATTTATATTTTGAATAATTCCTCCTTTTTCAGGAAATTATTTAAAACATTCTTTTCCTTGTTATATCTGCATGAAATATTTTTCTGTAAAATATGCTTTAGGTAAATTTATAAATAAGTATTGTTTCAAAATTCTATTTAAATTGTTAAGATATCTTGATACTTTCCAGTTAAAATAAATGTTATCTGTTGTGTATATTTCATATCGCAAAATCAGTGGAATAATTTTTGACTTCCAGTTTGACATAATTTTGAACGTTAAGTTGCATAACAACTTCTTCACAGATACAAAATATTTTTCATGGTAGAAAATACTTGATTTTATAGATATGTAGAGCCGTAAGCTGAAAGCAGAGCATACATATATACAAATTTCTATCTTCAAATAATTAGATATGTTCAACAATGGCATCCAACAATTTGACATAGTTGTCAATTTATCGTTAGAAATATCTTTCAAATCCTTCAATTTAATTTCTTATAGTAATTTTGTAAATTTTGCCTTCTGTAATTCTGAACATGCTAATTTATTATGCTGCAATTCAAAATTATATCAACTCCCATCCATTCAAAATATTATTGTTTAGATTAATATGTCGTTAATGTCCGAGTATTATTATTATGTGCTGTAGAAATTAAAAACATATAAAATCACAAAAGACTTTCATTCATGACTTGACTGAATCAATGTGGCAGCCCCATGACAAGTAACCATTTACTGATTTTCTATTCATTTTAAGTAACAAAAAATGAAAGTGTAGAATGCCACACATAATAGTACCGAGTACCAAATCTGGCACACATACCATAGGTTGTCGCCACATGGTATAGAAGAGTGTAATAACTTAGACATTTTTTTATTGTGTGAATATATCCAAAATATCTTTGAAAAGAAAAACAGAACTAGTTTGAAGAGAGAATTGTAGTTGTCCCCGTGCTGATGCACAACAATTTATTAGAAGCATCCATGCTATAAAATTCCTTTTCTGAATTGAATTGTATCATCTTTATTGAATCAGTCACTTATATGTTATCGTTTATTTTAAAAGTAAAATATCCCTTGATTCCAATTGGTAAATTTCACATATTTTTGCTCTGCAAAGCTTCTTTTGACACTGATTTTCTATTTTCATTAATTATAAATATGTATTATCAAATTCATAGATGTGTTTGCATTGCCTCATAGCTATATAACGCTTTTAAAATATAGAAAAACATTTGAGGACATGATTCTTTTCTCTTCTTTTGTGTGCACATAATTCGAAATTTATCATCGAAATAAGCAATAAATAAATTAATAATCCTGCTGTTTTCGCTCCGGTACGAGGATTAATTCTGTTGTAAGTGAAAAAGAAACAATATTTGCATGTCACATTAGAAATAAATACGAATTTTAATTTTTCAAAATGTAGAAATGTTAATAAAAATAAATGTGATATTTATATATATATTTGCATATTTCATTATGTTCAGAAGATATCAATGAACACTTGAAGCTTATAATAAGTACGCCGTAAGAAAACAGTGCCCCAAAAGATGTCACTAAGAAACTCTTCTTGAAATCCACAATACCACCGGCCGACAAGTAGACTATATCCTTCTTTATAATTCTGTTGAAAATAGTGATTTCTTTTCCTTTACTGACACTGCTGAATTCGTATTTATCTCTTAAAAATGCAACTGTTGTTTTTATTCTCATCATGCATTTTGGAATCTTGGCATTGAAAAGTGTTACAAAGAGAATGGTAGCAACACCCGGTAAAAAGTTACAGTCTAACTGCACTAAAAAGAACGTTGAAACTCTTTTGTACAAGGCAGTAGACGAGCCTGCATACAAGTCACAGAAACTAATTAACAAGATCACAAACAGTGGTGCAGATAATGTGTCTTTCAAAATGTAAAGCTTTCTTTCAATATTGTTGTAATCTTTTCTTAATTTCATTCCATCTTCCGGTATTGCAGCAAATTCCATTTTCTTAAAACCATTCATATTTCGAAGAAGAAGTATTCGATAATGATTTATAAAACACAAATCGATAAAGCAACGAGACACGGGTACTGCACACGCAGCGTGAGAAACATATATTAGCCTGCAAATATCATCATCATTCCGTATCTCTCATCTCCAATTTCATACTGGAAAGCCAAGTGTCTAATGAGAATTTTGTTCCTCTGCATGAGATATGTTAGAAAAGGGCAAAGATAAACAGGAAATGTACAAATCACGAGCAAAATAAATTTTGTTAAGAATGCATACGAAGTTTTTCGTGACATAGTGGAGTCAAGGTTGAAAAACTGTAAGAAAATATATAACTTTTTTCTTTTGCGTAGTAAAATAAACCACAAAAGTATTGACAATGTAACAACAATCATTAAAGCAAAACCTGATTTTATATCTCCCTGGAAAGATGCTGCAAGTGAACCTGCTAAAAGTTCGTAACTTGCAGACAAATAGAATGCTATAGTAAAATAGTAACAAATAAAGGTAAAACTTCTCACGAAGCCTTGTTTCATTGATAGAATTGATAGAATTATCCAGAGCGGAACATTCGAAGATGGAACCCAGATTACATGTTCTTTTATTTGAAATAATCTGGAATGCATTCTCATACTATCACAGTTCTCAAAAAAAATTTTCTATACATTGTTTCAATAGATTCTAAATTTCGTAAAACTTGGTAACATCTTTAGAAACTCCCTTATAAATGTTCTTAAGATGTTTTCTGAGCACACAATACTATTTTGAACTATTTTAATTTGGACCCCCATATATATATTCATACTTTCTTACGGAATCACTTCATACTAATTTTTGTAATTACCAAATAAAATTTATCATAATATTACAGTAAAAACATCTTGAAAATCCCACTTTTATGTAAAAAATGGAGGGTGTTGGACTGATGAATTTTCAGACAAAAACTAGAAAAACTTTTTTGCAAAAATATTACAACATTTTTCTGCTGTTTGTAAATAAAGACGTTTTATTTTTGATGTTTAAGACACATAAGTTGTGTTTAACTAAAATTTAGAATCATGTTCTATATAATCAGCCTATATAATCAGTTCTATATAATCATTCTATATAATAGTTCCATATATTCTATATAATCAGTTCTATATAATCATAATTAACGCTAAAAAGTATTTGAAATGATAATTATCCTTCTTCATTTATATCCACATAATGTCAAGTAGGTTGAACGTTGCTCAATAAAATTCAACTATACTGAAAGGCATAATTGCTTTCACAAAATTGAATTTTTTGGAGGTTCAACTTTGTAAAATAAATAAACTTTTAATTTCTTTAATTGAATTTCAGTTTTTAATATTTAATGTGGGGGACATTATACCATTTCAATGAATACAGACTAACAAAGGCAATTGTCTCATTTTTTGGATTGCTTGAAAATTGTATTATTTGCTCAATATTGTAGAAAAAACTATTAATAATACTAAAAAAATTCTAAAAGAGTAATTTGCTGTTAGGTACACACAACTATATTAAATTTAAACACTTAAATTTAAGTTTTACGTAATATTAGAGAAAATATACATTATCAATAGCTCCATTCGATGTATATTTGTTTTTGTAAAATACTCTTATTTCAAATTAAAGTAAACAATCAGTACTTCAGCTGTTATATATATATATATATATTCAAGATTATCAGTATATATAATTTAATTGTTACAAAAGTTAAATTATTATTTGCCGTTGCTACGAACTCTTAATTATATGCTACTACAGCAGTAATATTAATCCAAAAAACATTGTCTTGGCTTCGAAAATATTTTTTTAAAAATATAATTATCCTCCAAATTGTATGTTTCTATATTTTGTAAATCGATAGTTAATAATTATTCCTTAATATTTAAATCAGATTTTAATAAAATATATAAAGCATTTTAAACTCTCTTCCAATATTTTTTTCACTGACTTATATATCTAGGACATAAATGATAAATAAATGGCTTATTCAAGTTTGCATTACCAGCACTAATTTCCAAAAATCTTAAATATATATTTTCAGTATTTTCTTAACCTGCATTAATGTTGCACATAACAGCATTTTTAGTTCATTTTATCTCTAGTATAAGTTCGGGATATCGAAAAATCAAATATTTTCTTAAGAAATGAACAATTTATTTCTCTCATTTATTTTCGGAACCGTTTTGCATATTGTTTACATATAAAACTGAAAAATGTTTTCTTTTCTTAAAATAAAATATTTTTTAAAAGTATTAAATGACAATGCTATCGTCGAATAATTGAGATATTCATTTAATATTAACGTACGTAAAAATAAAATGTATACATTTTAGATATAAGAATTCCTACGTAATAATTCCTTTGCTGTACAAATATATCCGAATTCCGTGTTAACTTTCCCTTTCTCTGGGAGTGCTGATTTTGATACGTTGAGATGGCGAATTGTCAACCAAAACACAAAATGGACGTACAATGTATAGTGACCGACGGGGATTGTTCTTGGCATCTCCTAAATATCATTATATATGTCAAGGGGCTGAGAAAACGTCTTTAAAATTAATGCATCTCCAAAATTTTTAAAAATTATGAAACCATATAACAGCTCATTGCATGTTGATTAATCGGTTTTGCCAAAAGAAAACATTCTTAATGAGAAAATTCTTCTGTTTTTTTAAAAATTAATCATTATTATTAGTCAAACAGATAAACTTGATTAATCAGCATTAAAAATGGATTTCCTCTGAATCATTTATAGTTGTAAAAATTTGCTTGTGTGCAGAGAGTTGTAAAAATTCTTTAAAGGTATAGTAAATTTTACTAAACGTAATTTGAATATTAAATAGACTTCATTGAGAGCCATCAGTTTTAGACGTTTCTAATAATCAGTAGCAAATAAATATGTACTTAACTCACGCAGGTTGTGTCATACCCACCGTCTAACTTTTTACAACCCTCGTTCTAAACCTTTAATGGAAAATGGATAGTTTCTCCTGTAGTTGACTTTAAGGTCATATCCTTTGAGGGGCCTTAGCTTCTGGGCGAATTCTAAATATATATTATTGGATATCATCTCTTCGGGTATGTCATACAATGTGCGTGAATCACTGTTACAGTTCTGAATGCATGAACATGTTTTAAATATTCCTTATGCAATGGCGTATTATTGCAGTTATGGTGAAGAAATGTGATATTTAAGTAATTTAATAATTACAGTATTTAATAGTTGTAGTACAACAGTATTTTTTCGGATGAAGAAATTCTCTTCGCGGTTATGATGAGGAGAAATCAAATGATGAATAATACAACAGCAAGTATGATTCCTCCACTGAAATCAATCCAGATTTAGAAAAGGGAGACACTGTTGAAAATAAATGTTCTATGTGATGAAATACAAAAACATTTGAGAATAACGTAATTTTAAAGGAGATAACTGGTACACAACATGTTATCCACTTTCAGATGAAATTTTGGAAGAAAAAAAACTATCGCTGGAACAAAATAAGAGAAAATAAAAAAGAAATTCCAAAATTTTTCAATTTAAAGAATAAAGAAGTTATCTCCTACATTTTTAGTTTAAAAATATACAGTTTAAAAAAAATTAAGATCCAGTGAAAACATCGCACTCACTCAAGACGCGATTAAAGGAGCATATAAACAATGCACTGAATGTCTTATAAAAAGAACAGAAAAACTAAATTTACGTGTGAAAAATGTTATATATTTCCTATTTTTCGTCCTTTTTAACCTTTGTATACAAATTTTTCGGTAAAAACACAATGTAAACATCCTTAAAAAAATGTGATACACAAAGTATCACATTTTTTGTCGGCTTAATGTATTGCGTATAAAAACATTATTTTGAAAATATGCATGACTTTGGATTCTAATCATAAACTTACTACTTTAACGTTAGTGAAACAAATACTACAAATAAATTATTTATCTTCTGAAACTTTTTAGTACCTATTAAAGACATACAATCCCCCTAAGTATTAATTGCTTCAAAAAACTAATTTTAGAAACCAAGAAGTGAAAGCGATTAATGGAAAGTCATGTTTTTTTAATCTAGTACGTCACGCAATATTAGCAAACTGAAAGATACAATGTGATCTACCAAATTAATTCAAATAGCAAATTATTAAAAAAATTAATATAATCTAATATTTTAAATTTATTTCTATTTCAGTGCTAATATCTATTTTTTGAACAAATATCCAATCACATGAAAGAACTTTTTGCAATTAGAATAACATAATAGTATTTTTTCAAAGTAAATAATTAATAGTGCTTTTATTGAAATTGGAAGCAATTCTTTCAAGATAGGGATTATTCGAAAGAAAAATTACGTGTGTTTATGTTAGTTAAAATATTCCTTGATTGTAAACTTTTATGCTCTGCCAGTTTCGGTTTCTTTGCTAACGTTTTTTATTAATCGCTGAATTTTTTTCGAATCTTTAACATATTAACTAATTGCTGGAATCAATTTTTAGGACAAAGAAATACATTTCGATATTTATGCCTGATTACATATTTGAATTTTTTTATTTAAACGTTTTCCCAATTGTATTTTCTACTTATGATTTGTTATTAAAAATACATTGTATAAATTCTGAAAATACATACGAAGTTGAAGAGAGTATCCTTAATCACTCATTTTTAATCTGTTAATATCTAAAAGGGATTTATTTTTCATACTCACACGAAACAGGGAATTTGTTAGTTTATTTGCAGTGTATTTAAACAATAATCAATTCCCTAAGTATAAACATGCTAATAAAAATAAGGATAAAATCAACTATAGCTTGTGCTATCCTGCAGAATATGGATCCTAAAAACTAATTCTCAGAAATAAACGCTTCGTAAACACTTCATAGGCTAGCTTCTTTGAAAAAAAAAGCGTTAATATTTCCATAAAAATTTATATATACGTTAAGTTAAGCAGATTGATCTATAAAAAAAAATTGTTAATTTTCTAATATTATTTTAAAAACATTTATTATTATAAATATTTTTAAAAATATCCTATTTTGATATTGATATTGTATTTGTTGCAGTCGCTGCTGTTGTTTTGGAAAGGAATGTATATATTTGATACTTATCTTTATAAATAATTTTGCCAAATCAAATCGATTTCTCGTTTTATTCATTTCAAAAAATTTATCTTAATAGAAGAAAAAACTTACTGCCGTAATGCTACTTATGCACTGAGCAAGAATCTAAAAACTTAAAACGTTATTCAGGATATATTTTTATACAAATTACGTTATGTAGAAGGAATTCGTTCGTTAAAAGAGAACAAAGTTAATTATGGCTCTCCTATATTCTTTTCGATTTGTATTGCTTACAAAACAAAAGTAATATGTTTTCAATGGTATAATCATTTCTTGAATCAGGTAAATTATGTAATTAACAAAAAACTAACATGATAAGCGTGGGAGACATAGATTATTTTTATAAATTTATTTGGAAAATATGAATCATCAATTTCTAAGTGAATATTTTTCCCATTTATAATTACTTATATTATTTTTAATTTTATTACAAAAATAAGGTCCTAAATGTTACATAAATATACATTATTATGAAAATATTCTCCCCAAAACAGTTTGTGGGTTCATTCCCTTCTTCAAGTTGCTCATTCAATTAAATAGCTCATAATAAAAAACACAATTTATCATATCAATCAAAGTATCAATGTATCAAAGTTTATGTATCATAATATAATGATACATAAATTTTCGATTTTGAAATAAGCGAGATAGACAGCACAACACAAAGATCGTGGTATTCTGAATATGCGCGAGCATTGTTATGGAATATCCTCTGTTGGCCATTTCCAGGTCCACTTCAGAAAAGAAAACAAATTACAATGTACACTGCTGGCCACCGTAAATGCAACACCAAGAAATACAAGAGATAGCACAACAAAAAATTTTTTGTTGATAACATGTTGACCAAGTATCAAATGATTAAATTTATAGATTTCTGTGAAGTGTGGTTCCTGCCAGAATCAGTACCCAGAGTAGCCGCCATTGTTGGAGATCACCGCTGCCACACGCCTCGGCATTGATTCAAAGAGACTTTGGATGTGTTCTTGGAGTACAGCAGACCAAGCAGCTTCCACACGTTGCCAAAGTTGATCTGGTGTGGCAGCTGGGGGTATAATCTGGGTCAATCGTTGAGCAATCATGGACGACATGTTTTCTATCGGTGAAAGATCCGGAGAGCGAGCCGGCCAGGGAAGCAATTCAATCTGGTGATTGACGAAGAAACTTTGGACAATGTGTACCACATGTGGTCGCGCATTATTCTGTTGAAATATGGCTGTGGCCTAGCCCTGAAGGTAAAGAAGGACAACTGGCTCCAACACGTTGGAGATGTGCGTGATGTGTGTCTGCGCTGAAATTCTAATCATTTGCATATCTCACCTCCGCTAATGCATGTTGTAAATTTCATGTTACTTGCGTGCTTCCTTCAGAGTGTTGCATTTACGGTGGCCAGCAGTGTGTATATATATATATATATATATATATATATAAAATGTGTCCTGATACTTGCCGATAATCGACTCGAGGTGAAAGGTGGGGTCATATCTGTTCTGGGATTTTTTTTTTAAAAATATCGCCCTGTACATGGCAAGAGCACAATTTTGAAAATGTGAAAAATTGGCACCCTCCATCACATTACTAACTACTGTGACCACAAATTTCACAATTTTACGATGATTCTTCACCAACGTCATCTTACACAGATGTACTATTAGTAAAAGCCTTAAGTTGGACAAAAAGATTTTCTGATTTAGTAAAAACTAACCTTGTTTGTGGGAGTTTGTGTTTGAGAAAAAGATGCCACCTAAACTTTAACCCTCCATAAAAAGAACACTATTGCACCAGAGTCAAGTTTCTCTAAAGTGTGCCAATTTAGTTAAGATTTAATAAAGGTACTACAATTGTTCTTTATTATGCATAACATTTATAAAGAATTTTTTTATTTACAGATTCATTTTAAAAACATCGCTGTTTTTCCCGGATCCGCACGGAGGTTCAATTATCTATGAGGTAACTATTTTTGACTTGACTGTAGGTTCCAACCTCGGACATCGTTAGCTGACTCTAATGGAGCAATTTGCTATTGTTTACCCCGAACTTCCTGGACAAAGGAATGTTCGTTACCAGAACTATGGGATAGTGTAATATGAGAGAGAAAGATTAAAGCTACGGTTGGATTGGTGAAAATTTTTCCAGTTAGCCTTGGGAAGGAGTATCTGTCCAGATCAATTCCTGATATAGAGCTTTGTTAATAAGAAGTATTGGGTTTTTTAAACAATTGCATTTCGTAGCCAAGCAACACTATCTGATCGAATTTCCTCTCTTGATTTATGTGGATTTATGTGGATAATGTAAGTACTAATACTAAAAACTACTACTTGTTTAATCTTTTTTTTTAAAAAAATTCTTAGGATACTTGTCTTTTTACTATGAACTATTTAATTGAATCAGCAACTTGAAGTAGAAAATGAGCCCACAAACTGTTTGGCGGAGAATATTTTTATAAGTAATATCGCAGTTTTTCTTATTTTTTTTTCTAAACCTAACTTTCTCGTATGAGATACTTATATTAATATTTTTTATATTTATGTAACAATAATATAGCAATTTCATAAACAAGAAATAGGTTATACAAATAAAATATCTTAAATATAATAATTAATATTTTTAGCGTACATAATCGGCACTTCAGCAGCAATGAGTTTTCAAGTAATTATTAACATTTATCTCTTAGAAGTAACTTAGGGAAATAATTGATTCAGCTTTGACTAGTTAATTTTCAAACGCATGTGAATCAGTAAAGGAACATTAATTTTAGAAATAATTTTTCAAATGTGAATTTTTTTCCACGAGATTTTTTAATTCGCAAAATCTTTTATTGTAACATTTTTTCCATGGCTGAGTGATAAAATCTGAATCTGATTCTGAAATCTTATTTTAAAAGAGAATAATCAATTTATTATGTATCTTTTGTATTTTTAACTCATAATATAAATAAGTATTAAATGGAATTTATATAAATCCTTATTTTAAATAAGTATTATTGATTTTATTTAAAAATAATTTGTTTTAAATTTCTTTTAAATCTTGATGTATTTTCGAGAATTTCGAGAACTACAATTACATTTCCGGGAGTTCCCGGACATTCCTGGTAGTGGAAAAACCCGTGAAATCAGAAACCCTATTCGCCATCACTCATCTAGTTCATTCAACTGAATCTAATCGGCCTTCTGTAAGTAGTTTCATGCAAAATTGGAACAGAATAGTAAAAGTGAACATCCAAACAGGAAATCGAGTTGTAATCATGTAATGATGATAATTATATGGTTGACTTTAAATTAAAAAATATTGATAAGTCGATTACCGCAAAAAAATGACTGAAACTATATCGAACCGAAATAAACAGATATTTTTTTCCGGTTAAAAGCCCTAATATTAATTGCATCGATATAGTTGGAAAAGTAAAGCCTTTTCTGAATAATTTCTTTCTTTCGCTCACATAATCAAGCCATCAGTAGCAAAAAGACTTTAATCAGTTGGTTGAAAGTAATCGGCGATCTTACCTCTCGCGAATCGTAACTAGTAATAATAGGAATTAAAATGTGTAATTACTGGCTCTACGGGGACTTTCTTTACAGATAATGTTAACAATACTGCAAGGCAGGTGACTGGGACCGGAAAATTATAATTTCAAATCGTTATACCCAAGTCAAAGTCTGTAGTATCTGTTTAAAACTTCTATTCTAACTAAAGGAAACAGTCATAAGAAGGATATTTTGGTTTTACAAAGAAATGTTGAGTAATTCAATAAAAATAAAAGCTTGAAAAATGTGAAGAGTTTTTTTTATTTAACATTTTTAGTCAAATTCATTAATTACCACAGCTTTCAACATTTTCCGTAATGATGTGCAATTTAATATTTTTTGATTAACTTTTACAGTTTTGTAAAAAAATAAATTAAACTAAAGATAAGGAAAAATGTAAATAAACTAACATCTTTAAATCTTCTTTTTCAAATATATATATTTAAAGTTTAAGATATAGCACAGGGGGAGAAGTATTATATTGTAATGGAGGATGTAGATCCTTCCACATACAGCTTATGATAAACGTGTGGGATTGTGTTGGATCATTAATTGATAAATTTTTGAAACTTATTGGAAAAAGAACAACAATATTTCTTTTATTACTTTTTTTTTCAAAAAAAAGTTAAAATGCAGTACGAATTAATTTATTAAAATTTTTTCGTCTTTATATAAAATATTACAATGAAATTTTTATTTCATTACATTTTTCTTAACGAGCTTTTTGACTAATAATCACGACATTTTTCTTCTTAAATATCAAAAAGAAAACTCTTTATAAGCTTCACAAGAGAGAGTATTGTATATTTGAATATATCTATATGAAAATCTTGAAGTATCATAAGATTGGATTAATTTTTGGAATATGAACCCGTACCCTCCCATTTTGAGATAAATTTCAATTTTCTGTTGTTGTTTTTTTTAGTTTTATGATAATCTTCATTTATTTATGTATGTGTGAATTCTTATTTTATATACAGGTCTGATATTATTGGCAGATAAATTTTATTTTAAACTGAAATCAGCAAGTTTTAAATTTTTGTTTATTTCTCTTTTAATAAAATTGTAGTAACATTTAGACGTTTTTTTCAATTTCAATTACCGAATATTTAGAAAGGAAAGATATTGGGGTTGATTATGTGAAGCATTTTTTTAAAT
Source organism: Trichonephila clavata (assembly GCA_019973975.1). Classification (NCBI taxonomy): domain Eukaryota; kingdom Metazoa; phylum Arthropoda; class Arachnida; order Araneae; family Nephilidae; genus Trichonephila; species Trichonephila clavata. Next base: position 39,431 of record BMAO01000829.1, read on the forward strand.
TGACCCCCCTCCCGTTTTGAAAGAAAGTAGCATGTGGTGCCATCTATTGTATTTTGTTGAAAGCTATTGTAGATTTTGATTTTTTAAATCTGATTAGAGGTAACCAACAAGTACAAAAAAAAAGTTTAGAAATGGATGGAAAACATTTATATTATGTTCTTAAAAATATATCGGAAATAAAATTTCAAATTATTAAACATTTATTAATTAAACTGACACGCGTTGCAGTGGCTCAGCCTGGTTAAAAAGAAAGCACATGTTTTCAGCATGTTTAAACATTTGCATTGGTGGCATGATTTTTTTCATTAAAAAATGTATAAATATATATATATATACACAAAACTTTACTTAACCAATATCATTTGTAATTTATTAACCAAATACTTGAAGTTATTACAACATTTTTTTGTCTTTATGTTATGAATTTAAAATTATTGATATTGTATTCATAGTGGAGACCTCAAATTTGAAGATAAATTTTAAATGGCTCTACTCTGGATTCCTCGAGGGCAATGGGTTAGTTTTACAATGCTTATGGATATTTCTGTTAAGTCAGAGATGTGTTCAAAAATGCACATTTCTCCAAACAAATATCATTTGGAAACATGAATTTTATTTCCTGATGTTATATAAGGGAATGCTTTGATTCCGCAGTATATCTGGCGAGGAAAGTTTTTAATGGTTCTGGTGGTTCTCCAAGTTGAGATGGTTTAATTTTTCCAGCGGTATAAAAACATTCCTTTTGTTTCTCCCTTAAATTTCAGAGAATTGCAATAAAGATACACTTTAGTCATTGTGCTGATGAAAATATGCTGGCTCAAACTATAATCTTCCAGTGGGTTGTACCAGAATGCAAGGTGACTGTCATTGTGTGATTGCTCACTCCAAAATCATGTTTGAAGCTGATGTGCTGTTTCTGATTGACATCTTTCAGCCCCTCACAACCTACTGTGTTCCTTTTGTTGAGAACAGAGCAGATCTGATGTTGTAAAACATGAATGCTGGGCTCACAAATGTGCATCCTCAAGTTTAGCTGCCTGTTGCTCTGCTGCGCCCTCAGCATGTGCTTAGCCATTCTTTGTCTGCTTTTCTCGTTTGCTGATGCCTGTTACTCCTCAATTTGATGTGCAATTACACTCGTTGCACTGCTTTTTCCTTGTGAGTATGATGACCTAAGTTTGATTTCCTGAAAGGCATTATTTTTATGTAGTGAAGCTAACTGACTGCACTTAAAAAGAAAAAAGTTAAAGCAAAAATATATAAAATTTCAAAACATTAAAAAAAAGTAAAAACCAGGAACAAAAAGAAAAGGAGAAAATAAAAAATGCGAATGAAATACTTCTATTGCGCATGAATTAACATAGCTCAATTTCAACGCAAAGAGAGGTTGAAGATATTTTTATTCGAATACGCAAGAAAAATTCAAATATAAACATGGATTTCGCAGTAGAAATCTACAACAAAATACTGTGTGAAATTTATGTAGTGAAGCTAACTGACTGCACTTAAAAAGAAAAAAGTTAAAGCAAAAACATATAAAATTTCAAAACATTAAAAAAAAAAGGAAAAACCAGGAACAAAAAGAAAGGGAGAAAATAAAAAAATGCTAATAAAATATTTAACTTCTATTGTGCATCAATTAACATAGCTCAATTTCAACGCAAAGAGAGGTTGAAGATATTTTTATTCGAATACGCAAGAAAAATTTAAATATAAACATGGATTTCGCAGTAGAAATCTACAACAAAATATTGATAATATGGAAGATTTTTGCAATTAACTATTCAATTAGCATTAGCAATTGTTATCAACAAATTTAAGGGCCTATCTTAAAAACAGAGTGGCTTATATCTAAACACTCACTGACTGTTGTAAATTAAATATTAATTATATAAATGGCGCTGCAAGTCATGCGAGAGATGTTTACGCGTTTGGCTTGTAGAGTAAGAATCATGTAATGTTCTTTGTGCTGTGTTCTTGTCTTCGTGTTGTCTGCAAAATAAACAAAATGCCAAAAGATGAACTGATTAATTGAACCGAGAATGAATGATGCATTGGAATTATAATAGTCTACCTGACCATGGAATATAATAACTAAGGAAATACAATACTGACTGCTTCACACATGGACAATTATTTGTTGTCAGGGTACTTAAATATTAGCATCACTGTGCAGCCAAATTGCTGCCATGCAAATCACACCATTTTCCATCCAAATCTGAATTTTTTTCATAAAAAACGTTAGAATCTTTGTTGTTTAGATATTAAGGTGCAATACGCATGGCACCAATTTTGTTACAATGATGCTAATACATAAGTACCGTTGTGTGCTCCAGAGCAGAAGTCACCAATTGGTGAGAAATTTTTGATGGTCCATTGAAAAATTGAGATATTATTTACCCTTTTGTGAAGATTCAGTTTAAAAAAGATGAGCAACAAAAAACATATTATTGATTATACTTTAATAAAAACTGTTAGTTACCACTTTTAGCAAAATTCCTGAGTTTAGCAATTTTTTCAGATTTTCCAACGAAATTTAAAAGTCAACTTAGGTAACCACAGTAAATTGGTGGCAAAACACTTCAGTCTGTTGATTGTCGGATTGTTATTGCTTTTCATGAAATTTATTTTCAGGTGTATGGAAACGTAAATAGACGTAAATATAGCTTTAGTGGTCTGCCCTATTTATAAAGTTATCATTGAGTGGTTCATGGAGTACTGAAGATTGGCAACTGCTGTTCTAGAGTAGGCACACCAGACAATTTTTGTATCTTCACAGACAATGAAGCAACACAAAATGTCTACCCATAAGCATTGTAAAATTAACCCTTAGACCTCAAGAAGAGCCATTTTAAATTTATTTTCAAACTTGACACCTCCCCACAATGTAAATAAGTTTAGATTCATAACAACAAAAAAACCATAATAACTTGGAGTATTCTGTTAACAAATTACAAATGAAATCTGTTTAGAAAAGTTTTGTTTATGTATATTCACACATTTTTTAATAAAAAAAAGTCATACCTCAAGTGCGAGTGGTCAAAAATATTAGAAATGAATACATTTTCTTTTTAACCAGACTGAGCCACAGGAATGCGTGACTGGGTACAGCTACCTATAACAAACTTAAATGTTAAAAAGCTATCAAAAACAAATTAAATTTCAATATTTTGATGAAATCACCAAAAACATTTCCAAACAAAGGTACTCGGGTACTATTGGAACTATGTCACCCCTATTTTCTATGTGTCGCCCACGGTGAATTGGCAACTATGTGCATTCTTTCATATAAGGTCGCTAATAAAGTTGCGATAATTCATTAATACCAAAACAAACACAAAACATACATCAGATAATCTTAATTTCCCCATTTTTATTCCACAGTAACATCAAATAAAATTTTGAAATCACACAAAATAGATCCTTTGTGAATCTAATGTTATTGCCCCAACTTTTAAAAATTTCAACAGTTTAGTGGAAAAATTCACCAAGTGCAAAAAAACACTGTTATTGTGAAAAAACAGTCAAAAATAATTTTCGCTTTTTGAATGCATATTGCAACATTTGGCGATGTCTTATGATTTTATGCATACAATTGACAAAAAAAAAAAAATACATGTAAGTACCAAAAAATAAAAATTATCTATTAATTTAATTTAGAATCACTGGAAAAAGAGAGATAAAATACTTGGAAGATTTCAATTGATATGCTACTCGTTTGTGGAGATATTTTGAAATCACGCCAAACAGATCCATAGCAAACAATTAAAATTAGTATTTTGTACATGAAAATACACAATTGTAAAAAATATATATTTGAATATACAGTTGTAATTGTATATATCCCGAGCTTAAAAATAAATTGAAAAATAAAATACATTACTAACATTAATTGACACAACAGAACTGAATAATTTTAACATAAATTAGGCAGAAAAATAAGTAGCGTAAGGAAGTCAATAACGATTTTCATTTTCGCTTGTAAAGAGAAATAAATAAAGCTTAATATTACAGAAAAAACGCGATGTGAAATATAAGCAAAATTGTAAACATCCCGCGATAATACTATCCGAGTGTTGCCAAAACTACAAAACAAAATTTTAGTTGTTAAAAGAATAATCATTAAAAAAATTATTTATTTGAAAAATGATCCTAATTAAGTATCAAAGAACAAAAAAATGGATAAATATTTCGATCGCTAATCTTGATTATAAAAAAATATGTAATGATTCCGAAAAAACTATGCGTAAAGTATAAATTTCCATATTCAGAGAGAAATGCGACATCATATGACGTCATAACACCGAAAAATCACTTAAAAATTAAATTTCAAAAAATTTAGAGTGAATTACGAAATAATAAGTACATAAGAACCCGTCCGGATTCAAGTACAATGTTATGTCATATTTTCAAAGGAAATATTCCAGTAGTTTCGGAGATTAGCGGCTTTGAACAAACACACATTACATTTTTATTTATATAGATATACTCGAAAGACGCGCACAACTTCACTATACAATATGATTATCTAGGAAATAGATGCCCTCCAATAAAATATTAATTATAACAACTGCTTAACTTAAAAGAAAGAAAAGCACTTCCCTAGAAAGTAATGATGGTTATCTAGGTCAAAGTGCTTGATTTATAATTCATTTATTATGAAACAATAATCAATTATTCAACAATTATTAAAGGTATGCTTTACTAAAGTGATTGATTGCTTTTTAGTTACTTATTTTATAACTAATAGATTTTATCCATTGTATATTTGCAAATATTAAATCAAGGGTACACTTTTTATAAAGATCTAAGTGTTTTTTAAGTAAAGATTTAAGATCTAAGTGTTTTTAGTATAAAAACTAAATGCAATTGCTTAAATGAGTTTTATAAATGTAAAAATGTTTTGATTCATTACACTTTTTGCTCTAATATTTTTTATCCCTTATTTTTATTTAATAACATACATGTAAAAAAATTCTTTAAAATATTTTTTATTTTTAATGAGCAGTATATAATTAGAAGAGACCCTATTAAAGCAGGATAAAAACATAATTTATGAATAAAAACAACAGATCAAACAGACATCTTTGCTTTTTTTTATAAGGAGAAATGAATTTTTTTAAACGACATGTAGATTAAAGCACCGAGATGTAATCCCTATATTAGAAATATAAAATCTGACGGAGGGATTGAGCCCCAAACCCAAGAATGCAATAGAGGTTATTTTCAGCTGATACCTCATTTTTTTATGTACAACAACTTACATACCTTCAAATAAAACCTTGCCAACATCTTCAGAAACTTCTTTGTAAACATCACAGCTCACGTTTCTGGTGGAAGATTTCCATTTAGTGTTGTGATCTTTGAATTTTTCTTGCGATTAGTCTAACCGGGATGCTACTGCAAGGGAGACTGCATTGCATTGATTGATCACCTCTACGATAAACTAAACTCTTAGCTTTTCTTTCAGCCAATAAAATAATTTGGAGATGGAAAATGTATAAAACTTTCGAAGAACTGTCAAATTTTTGAAAAAATTCTTCATTCCCTCTGTGGTTAGCTTACATACTACAGAAAACACAATATTTCTGGATTTAGCCTAAAGGAGTAACTGGAAAAATTCAAATGAAATAAGTTATCACCTATGTGTCCGTATTAAAAATCATTTAAATCCTCTGACACAGGTTCGGGTAACTGTTTTAGCTCGAGGGCAGTGGCGTAACAAAGAATATTGCAAAGTCAGGTTTAGGGCCGTAATCCGGATCTTACAAAGAATTGTAAAACCATAACATAACGTAGTTTTTGGCCCACTAGTATCCTGCACCTCATACGATGCAGGGTTGCGGGGGTGTATGTTATGCCACTGCTCGTGGGCCATATTGTGGAATTGAGGAATACCAGAAGGCCGTGCTTTTTTATAAAATGATAGCATTCATTAGTTAACTTTGCATCTCAGAAAATGTATAAATTGCGCTATACATATCAATAAATATAAGTTAAATAAAATAGTGGCAGTTTAATTCAATTTATTTACTGTGTTAATTTTATATCATCTATCGCTGCAAGCACATTGAATTTTAGAATCAGTTTAATGAAAAAATGTTCCCTTTGGCACATTTCCACAATTTTTTTAAGTGAGGTGTGAGAGTGTCGAATTTTATATCACATTCTGCAATTTAATGTCAGAAAACTTGCATCTGTACTTACTCTTGTTAATGTTCATGCTTAAAAAATTTTTTTCTTTACAAATTTACATAACGCAAATGTAGAGAACTGTTTATTTGGTATTCTGACAGAGTCTTGGTGGGTCATGCAAAATTCTAAGAAGGCCGTACGTAACTTTTCTGACCACTATTTGCCCATCTCTGCTCTGACATGTAAATAATCTAATAATTTAAATTTTATAATATAAATTATCCCAATATCTTTTTAAAAACCTCCAGAAACTGTATTTTAATGAAACTTTTGAAATCTATAAATGTAGAACCTTTCATATAATAAATCATTATTAAATAAAAAATGTAGAACATTAATAAATAAAGACAAAAAACTTTTAGAAGAGAATACGCCATTTCTGAAAAAAAGAGCCAATAAACGTTTCTGTTAGAAAAATACTAGCACATATCTGATAAATTAAAAACGGAAAATTATTTTTTCAAAAGTGGTTACAAATGAATAGCTATCAATCTTTCCACGTCATTCACATTAGGTTTGTTCTGTATTTTCAATACATGTTATTCTTTTGGGTTTTTTATTTAGAAAAATATACTATGGATCAAGAATAAAATTATTGATTGTTTTCCCAATTCTACTGGACAAACCAGCCTTATTAATTATGGAACCAAAATATTGCCTCGAAATATCAGATACATTTTTCTTTAATTACAAAGCTCATTTATTGATTTTAAATTCGAATAGAAATTCAAAAAATATACACAAACATTATAATGGTAAAAAAGAACACAAGCACAAAAAAATACAAAACCATTATTACAATGCTTTATTGAAAAATAATTATTTTAACATTGGTTATGTTTTGCATGAAGCTCACAGTTGCTCAAGCAATAATATCTTCATTTTCAAATTAATCTATGTTGATTTAAAAGAAATGATGCTACCAGTTTTTGGAAAAAAACAGTTGGTTAAAATTTTACAATTACAAAAGAAATAATGTAAATGTGTTGGATGGTTTTCTTCGCTTTAATTTTTTTATTTTTTATATAAAAGATAGACTTGGGAAAGGAGCCATGACGTGTTAAAGCTTACCATTTTACTATTATTCTACATCAGAGTAGCAACATAGTGCAGTCATCTAGTAAATTTCTGGCTCAATAAAAGCTAAATAGTATGTTTCGAATAATGTATCAGTTTCAGTTTATAGTTAATTACCGGAGCTCAGTTTATAATGGCTCTCGTTAACACACACACATATATTACTCGAGATATTCTGCTCAGCAAATTCAGTTTTCTGAATACAAGGTTTTATTTGCTCGAATCATTCATCGAGTTAGATTAAAAATGCTAAATATTAGGTTTCATAGTATATAAAATAACTGTAGACAACCAAACGGATTTGATAATATTATAATATAAAAATGTTTTCTATTACAAAAATCAGAAAGTAAAGAACCAAATAATAAATAAAAAAAGAGAATACAACGTGTATATTCTTATTATATAGATTTAAATTTTTAAAACATTATTCAAGATTTTCAGTTCAGTAAATTTCAAGTTAATGATGACTTATAAGATTTAAAAATTACAACAACAAACAATTTGCCGGGAAATTCTTTTTAAAATGTATATATATTTCAAAAACCCAAAATGAAAAGTAACATAGACATATATTTCTGTAAAATTAACTCAGTTTTTTAATTTTTCACGTATATATACATACATCTTATATTTATAATATTTTCATACTCAAATGCAAAGTACAGATACGCAGGAATCAGTTTGCTCCTTATTAAGACACATATAGCATTTTTACAATTTTTGAAAAATTGATAAATATTTTGTCTTTTACGCTACACAAGAGGTAAATTTGATAATTCACTTAAAAGTGCATCATCAATAGTTTCAAAGTCCAAAGCACTCATTAATATCATGTATTCTTAAAAATATATTTTATAATGCTCTCATGAAGAGCAAGTTATTCAATTTAAAATAGTAATAACTCCGTGCTATTATACAACTGATAAGATGATAAAAAACCTTAATGAGCGATAAAAAAGTATCACATTTCTGAAAATGAACATACTTACTTAAAATTTATTATTTTTGTAAATAAATGACCAAAAGAAGGCAGAGAAATTGACTGTTCCTTCATCAATTCAAAAATATCTTTCGCATGAGTTTTGAAGTTCATTTCAAGTTATAAATCAGTAATCCGTAGGTGAAAAGATTTCCAAAAGCTGATAAAAGGAAACTTCTTTCAAGATCTACAATACCACCAACTGACAAGTAAATGATTTCCTTTTTCTTAATTTTTTTTAGAAGAGTGATTTCTTCAGCTGCTTTCGAACTGTCATGCTGATGTTCGTCGATCAAAAGTCCTACCCTTCTTATTTTCATCATACTTTCTGGAATTCTGCAACTAATCATTGTCAATGAGAATATTATGCATGCACCGGTAGCGGCATTACTAACGTATGGTAATACAAAAAAAGACACAAATTTGTTCTGAAAAAAAGACGACAGTACTGTGTACAAACTGCAAAAGCAAATAGATAAAAGGAAAAACAATGGTATTGATAAAGTTTCTCTTAAAAGATTAATTTTCTTTTCGATATAGTTGTATTCATTTATTATACTCATGTATTTAGAAAATGTTGGAGCTAAGCCACAAATTCTTATTCTTTCGTCAATATAAAGAAGATATGCAGTATAACGATGGATGAGAAAACACATGGATAGGGCAAAAAGGCATGGATATTCCAAATGCAATAAGAAGTAAACACACTGAGTAATGAAATCTACAGACCTTCGATATTTTTTATCTTGAATCATATATCCTAAAGTCCAAAAGCTGGTATTGTAGTCTTTTTCATGCGCCAGATAAGTGTAAACTGCTGCGAGAATTAGTGTTAAAGTACAAATCATGATAAATATCAGGTTTATAAAATATGTGGTATTTGTAGGGTTTCTTTTATATATACATAATTTGGAATTCAATTTAATTGAAAATATCAGATCTTGCAAATTATTCCTTTGGGAAACCATTGACACCCATAACGCAAAAACGGAGATATCTACAAATAAATAAGCAAAACTTTGTTTTTTATTTCGTGTATAAATTAACCCATTTGCTAACGCCAAAAGGGCCCAAATAAAAGATACATGGAACATCACTAATAAAGAGTAAGAGAATAATTTTAGAAAGAGAGTAACGAACCAGGATTTCTTTCGACAATTTAGTGTTAGAATAATCCACAAAGGAACATTCGAAAATGGAACGTACACTGAGTCTCTTCTGCGTACAATTATACTGGAAGTATTTGTGAACATTTTGTGTTGAGTGTCGATTTCAATTTCTTTTATATTCAATACAACTATTTGCTATTGATATCTAAGTATATTGCATCCTATTTAAATCCTATTTATTGTGGAGATCCTTCAGATAGCATTTTCACACAGGTATGTTAATTCTACTATGAGTGAAAATTTCCAGCACTTCTAAAAAATATCATCCAATTCCAAGAGAAATGTCTTACAATTTTAGTACACACATTGTTTGGTTTTATTTTAAAGATTTCGTTTCTTATAATTTTACAGCAGAAAAATAATTGTAGCTTCAGAAATGATATAAATCGCACTATTCATCTAGCTCATTTAATTTTAAGACAATTATTGTTTTTTTAAAACACATACATGAGCAGATACTTTACAGGTGATTTTATTTCTAATTCTACATATTATTGATTCGTGATACTAATGCAAAAGTGCAAAAAAATGTTTTTGAGAATTTTACTTCATGCTCTTCCTTTTCTCAGAAAATAGAATTCACTTCCGGACCTCAAACTCCAATGAGAAAGAATATGGAAAATATTTTAAAACATATATTATCATAAAATCTGTTTCAAAAATTTTCAACTTTTTCGTGTTCCTTTAAAAAGGTAAATTAAAGGACGACTCTGGATCAATTAGATCAAAAATGTTTCAAGATTTCCTTGTTTCCAAGAAGAACACAAAATAAACACGTCGTGCTAAGATTCGATGGGAAATAATTCTATTTACTTAAGACAGCAAAATTAAATGCATTCTATTTTTTACGTAGTTTTTTTACCCAAGAAAATGGATTTATTTAGAAAAGAAGGGGGGAGAAAAACTTCTCTAGTCAACTTAACATATTTATTTCAGTCTTGTCCGTTATTTGTTAGAAAACACGTTAAATTTCTTTGTTGTAAAAAATAGTATGAATAATTTAAATTTCTTTCACTGAGAAATACAATCATTAGTTAAAGCAAATTAATAGGCATGAATTCGTCAATAAGAATCAATCATTTGGGAAAGCCTGAAAAGTTTTTAAGCAAAGCGAATAGAATGATATGAGAAAAACGAATAAGTTTTCCATCAAATCTGAAATGTCATATTTATTGATTCCGCTTTTTCTCTTTTCACTATAAATAATGCTCAATGGGGCGAGTACAATAGTTCGATCAATATAGTAATGTATTTAAATCTCTTAGAATTTCATCATGAGTAAAATAAGAAGTAAAAATGGGGTAATTATATGTATGGTTTAAAGAACAATAACATTTACATGTTGATTGTACCTAGATATTGTACACAGATATCTAAGACAAATACACTGCAAAAGGTAATAGTAGAATCTTGGATAAAGTGTAGAATAAAGGGTCCTCTTGGCGAAAGCATTTTTTTTTTTTGAATTTAGAATCAGTTGCTAAATTACTTATATGTAGCAATAGGTATTCAGAGAGTTCTGAAGTGATGCCGACCTAATGAAGAGCCAAATTCATTCTGGTATCTATAGATAAACTCACTAAATCCTAGGGCCCCCCCCCCTTATTCTACACTTTATTCTACGTTTTACTTATTATTTATTTAGTTTCTTGAATAATAGAAAGAAGATAGGATGTTTACGGTAGATAAGATGATAAAGTGGACAATTCTCAAAATCCAGAGGCAGTTTTACAACCAAGTACATTATCCCGGACAGTACTGAAAAACCGGAATAATAAGGCTAATCTCAGAAGAATGGTAAGCACAATGCGCATTACGTAGAAGATATCCTAAAAATAGCGCCAAGTTACACAAAAGACAATTTTGAGATTTGATGTAAAACATCACATCTCAACTCTCAAAATGCATAGTACTCATCAATATTCCATACTACTTCAAAACATTATTCAAAGCTTGCATTAAAAGTACATTCGATGTAATATAAAAATTAATCTGAGTCATGATAAAGCTGATGAAAGGATATACACGCCTGAGGGTGCAATAGGAAAACTATCTAAACTTCTAAAAGAAGAAAATGTACTTACAAAACATTGTTTATATATACATATAGCAGACAAGATGTGTTAAACAGTTTGTAAGAAATTATTTTCTGATAAGGAAATAGTTTTTTTCAATTCTGGTGCCCTAATTTCAAATTGATTCAAATCTCAAATGATTGCAACCCAAACCGTACACATATAGTCATTTGCAGATGGCAATACTTTAAAATGCAAATGTGACCAGGAAATAAAAAGCGTGCCCACGATATCGGACAAATAATATGCTTGTGCACGGTTTTCAAATTGATTATATTCTATCAATATTTTGTTATTAGATGTAGATTTTTGAAATTTTATTTTTACTCTAATAAAGGGTATAATTTACATTCTTAATAAATATTTTTTTTGAATTCTTGATCTCCTAATTATGTCTGCCACCTTTACAAACATTTCAATTCTAAAGATGTTTCACACTGTGGTCTAGATTAAGATGAAAACAGATGAACTACATTCAACACTTTTTTTTCATTCATCAATGAAAAAACATCTTTTAAAACAAAATTTAACTTTATTTTAAGTTATAAATTAATAATCCATACGTGAAAAGAGTTCCAAAAGCTGACAAAAGAAAACTTCTCTTAAGATGCACAACACCACCGACTGACAAGTGAATGATTTCTTTTTTCTTGATATTCTTAAGAAGCGTTATTTCTTCTGGTGATTTCGAATCGTGATGTTGATGTTTATCGATTAAAAATCCTACCGTTCTTCTTATTTTCTTCATATTTTCTGGAATCCTACAGCTAAATAGCGTCAAGGAAAATATTATAAATGCACACGTTGCAGCATTACTGAATAATTGTATCGAAAGAAAAGATGGGATCGAGTTTTGAATTAAAAACGACAATACAGTGTACAAATTACAAAAGCAAATAGATAAGAGGAAAAGCAACGGTATCGATAAGGTCTCTCTTAAAAGATGAATTTTCTTTTCGATGGAGTTGTAATCCTTTACTATGCTCATATATTTAAAAGGAGATGGAGCGTCACTGCACATGTTTATTCTTTCGTGAATATGAAGAAGATAAGATGCGTAACGGTGGATGAGGACACACATGGATATGGCAAAAAAGCATGGATAATCCAAATAAAGTAAGTAGTAAACACACTGAGTTATGAAATCTACAATCGTTCTATATGTTTTATCCTGAATTAGATATCCAAAAGTCCTAAAGCTATTCTTGATGTCTTTTTCATGCACCAGGTAAGCGTAAATTGCTGACAGAAGAAACGATACAACACAAATAGTTATAAGTATCAGGTTTATGATATATGTACTAAGTTTACGATCACTTTTAAATAATCTAGATTTATATTTGATCGAAAATATGAGGTCTTGTAAGTTATTCCTCTGAGAAAACATTGAGATCCATAACGCTAAAATGGAAATATCTTCAAATAGAAAAGCAAATATTTCTTTTTTATCTCGTGCATAAATGAAACCTTTTGCTAAAGCCAAGAGTACCCAAATAGCAGATACATGGAACAATATTAGTAAAAAGTAAGACAATAACTTTAGAAAGTACGTAACGAACCAATTATTTTCACGGCGATTTAATGTGATAATAATCCACAAAGGAACATTTATGAAAGGAACGTCCATCGAGTTTCTTCTGCGTTTAATTATACTAGAAATATTTCGGAACATTTTCTGTGGAATCTAGATTTATATTCCTAGTATATTCAATGCATTTTTTCTTGCTATAATTTTCCTAGATTATTGTTTGTATATTGAAATTATATTTATTGTAGGATTGTACAGAATTGTACTTCAGAGATATAATCATTTAACTATGCCTGAAAGTTTTTTTCAATTTTTCAAAAATACAATTCATTTTCTCTGAAAAGATATTTTACACAGTTTAAAAGCACAATTGTAATTTGTAATGAAAAAATATAATCTAAATTTTCTTGTAGAAATGTTGTTATAGTCATCAAAAATGCTATCAATGCCGTTGTTCATCTAAATTACCGGTTTAATGAAATCCTTTTTTTTTTTTTCATTTCTTGCTTATACAAAATACTTGTATGAAGAGATGTTATGCTGATGATTTAAATTCTTATTCGACATTTTTTTCATCTGTTACACTCAAGTCGAAGAAGGAGCAACTTCTGAGTCAAATACGTTTTGGAATTTTGCTGTTTCTTTTTCCAATACTAAAGTTTACTTCCAATGCGTCAACGAGAAAGATTGGCAGATTATTTTAAATGTATATTACAAGAAAATCATCTAAAATTTTCAGACTTTGTGCTTTAAATGAAAAATAAGTTAAATGACCGTTTCCAATAAAGAGATAAAAGTTTTTGAAGATTTTCGCATTTTTTAAAGAAGAATAAGCAATAAAAACATTGAAGATATTCGATGTCGAATAATTGTTCAATTAACTTGGTGAAAAAAAGTAAATGCATAGTATTTTTCCCATGCAGTTCTGTAATCATTCAAAGAAGAATGAAACTGAATTTTCTATTCACGTTAATATTGATTTCCATTTTATAGCTTAGTTGATATATGTAGTTATTAAAAATCATATTAGATTTCTTTATCGTTAAAAAATAGCTTGGCTAATTTAAAGTTTGTTCTTACGAAATTTATTAGTTGAAGGAAAGTAATATTTCCACGTCTTCATCAATAAAAACCAGTCATTTGGGAAAACCTGAAAAGCTTTATGCAAAACGAATGAAATGTTGTGAAAAGAAATCAATAACCTTTGAATCAAATCCGAATTCTTATATTTATCGATTCCACGTTTCTAGTTTCCTCTGTAAATAACGCACAACGAGGGGAGTAGTATTAGTCGAATCATATAATAACGCATTTCTATTTATTTAGAATATCATTATCAGAAAAATATGATGTGAGAAATATGTTAAAATACATGTATTAGCATATATCATTCACAGAATTCTATGAGTGATTTGTTTCCCATTTAATAGACTAAATAAGGGAAGGAAACAAATAACAAAGTATTTCCAATATTTTACACACACGTATATATAATTTAATTCTTTCATTTATATAAAGAAGGTTCGATGAAAACGGGTAATTTTCTTTTGGTAAAACGTACATTAAACCTAGCAGCACTAAAAACCAAGAAATCCCGGTCCGTTCCAAGACGTATGGGCAGCTAACACACACACAAATATAAACACACATACAAGCCCATGTCATGTGAGATTGTGTACTTGTATATATACATATATTTTCTTGCCCTATATTATGTAGAAATTTTCAACTAAAGAGAAAGGTTTGGATTTCTTAAGGCAAGCTAACCCTACTTCATTGTATTAAGTCGGTGACAGATTTTGAAAACATAATGGCTATCCATGTTGGTCAATTTACTTTTAAATGCATTGGATGAAATTTTGGTTCGTTTTTCTTGGTTATTAATTCTATTATTTTTCCATTCTTTGTTTTGTAGGATATTTCGACATGTTTATATTCATTTCTGTGTACTATGTACACACACACACATATATATATATATGCATGCATGTATGTATATGTTACCGTTAAAGTGTGAAATCCGTTATTTCATAGAATAACTAGGATTCCATGAAATAACTAAATAACTCAGTTAAAGTATATAAAATTATTGATTTCTATGGTTTAACTAGATATTCTATAGAAAAACGATTCTTAGTATGAAATACTTTACTCGAAAGCTATTTCAATCAGTTATAGATTCTTTTAGTCAGTTTTAAACCACTTATAGCTGAAAATGAGCAATAGTAAAAGTAGTTTCAAAAATAATATGCAATACATCAGAAAGTGTCATTACAGCAATCTCTATTTCTAATTAATAATTAAAAATAAATAATAATGGTATTTCACAAAAATTAGATTAATATTTTCTAAAAATTTTGTTTCAAAAAGTTTACAAAATGTTTTTATGGAGCGTAATTTTTCTTCCCAGAATGTATTTTTTTTTAATAATATTTAAGTATATAACTTTTCTGTAACATTTACTTTTTTTCCATTTCTGTTTAACTAATGTTAGCAATATGAGCCATAATAAGTTAAATCATCTTTTCTTTCCCTTATTATTTATCAATTACTAATCATCCGCAATAGAGATAATATTAACTTAAAAAATAATTTTGAAATTGCTTACTTTTTTACTTTAACGGTCTATCATTAGTTATTTCATGAAATACCTAGTTATTCCATGAAATAACTAGGTAAAGTATGAAATTTTTCACCTATTATATACTTTAACTGACTTGTCTAGTTATTTCATGAAATACCTAGTTATTCCATGAAATAACTAGGTAAAGTATGAAATTTTTCACCTATTATATACTTTAACTGACTTGTCTAGTTATTTCATGAAATACCTAGTTATTCCATGAAATAACTGAATTATTCACTTTAAGGTAACATATATAAATACACTCAATACTAAAAAAAAGACAAACAAGAACGAGTTGTCCGATAGAGATAAAAATAAGTGGGTAGAAAAATTATGTACAGAATAGAAAATGATAACAATTTCAGAAAAATTGAATGATTTATTTCAGAGTTACATAGCTCAATAAGGTGTTGATCCACCTCTAGCTTGGATGCAAGCTGCTACACGACGTGGCATAGAGTGATAAAGCACTCTAATGGTCTCTTGCAGTATTTCTTGCCAAATTTGCTCCAAATTTAGGGTAAGGTCATCAACATTCCCTAGTAGATGCAGTCGCCTTCCCAACATATGCTAGACATGTTCGATTGAAGAGAGATCTGGCAATCTGGCTGGCTAAGTACGTATTTGACAAGATGTAAGAAGTTTTATAGCAACGCGAGCGGTATATGGTCTGGCATATTCCTGACACATAAGGCCAGGGCACTGCAAAATGAACGGTTGCAAAACGATTCTCAGAATGTCGTCGACGTACCGCTGTGCTGTAAGTGTGCCTCTAATAACAACCAAAGAGGTTTGGCCTTCAAAAGAAATGGTACCCCAGACCATAACTCCTGGTTGAGGGTCTGTGTGGCGGACATTAATGAAAACAAGATCAACACATTACCCTGGACAGTCTCCGAATAAGTCTTCGATGATCGTCATGTCACGGTTGGAAGCGGGATTCGTCACTAAGTATTATACGTCCCCAGTCAGCATGATTTCAACCTGTTCGAGACAAGCACCACTGTAATCTAGCTCGACAGTGTGCAGGCGTGAGTGGCAGGAGGCTTAGCGGTCTGTACGAGCTTAAACTTCACTCCATCAACCGTCTGTGAATAGTCATTGTGGACACCCATGTGAGGGTCGCACATCTGATGGTTGATAACGATGAATTAGGTGCTGTAACAGTACAGCTGATCTGAGGTCAACTGCAACCATTATGACGCTGAAATCTGCCACTGTCCACCCCTTCTTACCAGCATCTTCTAATGGCTGCATCACTTCGACTCACATGACGAGCTATTCTCCGATTTGCCCAATCTGCCTCTTTCAATCGAATGATACGATCTTTTTAAAACTTTGACAGTTGCTCGTAATGAGCTAGAATTCTGCGGCGAGGAAGGTTTTCATTTGTTGAAAGGTATCCTAAATCGAAATGAAACAGAAACTTTGACCATCAGATTTTAAATCGCTTTTTATAGACACCTGCTTTGTGCGCAGTTCCGATGCGCTGTAACTTCCGCTATAAATTCATTAGACACCAAATTTTAATCATTTGCGTGTTTGGTACAAATGACTTTGCATACGAAATTTCATTACAATCGGATTACTCCTTCTTGGTGCTTTTTTATTGTTATAGAGTGAATGTAAATTTACCATGACTTGGTGACTGACTTCTAAGTGGCATTTTTGAGAATGACAGGAGCAATGAAAAGGGCAGCCTTCTTTTATATGATACTTTATTCCAATGATTCAACAAATCGTTCTGTACCCCCCAAGCCATAACAAGAGTTGAGTTCTATTTCAGCGTCAATCAGGAGCGAGAATACATTCTCAGAGAAAAATTTTGATAGTACAAAATATAACTCATTAGTTTAAAAAAAACGTTTTTCTATATATATTCAGTTCTTGTAAACTGATTTCATATGATTGTATATTAATTTGCATCTCAAAATTATTAAATATAATCAAAAACACTATTTAATAAACTGTATTTTTCAAAAAAAAATAAAAAAATTAAATTTTAAAAAATAGCAACGAAGATTTAATATTATTTTATTTAATTTTGTTGAATTAATATATCAAGAAAGAGGGGGGATACACCTTGTTCGCCTAACAGCAGACCAACCCTCAGTATACAAATTATACAACTATCCATACTCATTGCAAAATTAATTTATATATACTATGAAGTTCTATTTATTCTATTTATGTCTTCTTTTTTCCCGCAAAATTAGTTCTTGGCACTCCTCTTCAGTTAAATTCATCTGAAGCTGCATCGTCCAACACTTCATTGATAGTCCTCATACCTGCAGTTCATGGAGCTTCCTGGAAAAATGAGTTTGTAGTTCCGTTGACTGATAATAAAGCTTTGCATAAAACAACGCTTTTCTTCTCATGTAATGATTCTACTCCTGGCTATCCTTGCAATACTTTTCTCCGACAGCATACAATAATGTATTATCACAACCTTACTGGCAACATTACATGAAACGAAGCACTTGGTTGCAAATGCAATGCATCCGGCATATACGAAATCGGTTTGCCCAACTTGGCGAGATATATTGGAATTTGACATTGTTGCTATAGTAAGTAATAAATTTATTACAGCATAACTCAAAACCTTTTTTTCATATAGAGAGAGATAAAAAAAAGTGTTTCCTATCAGCATCTTTTTGGAATTAACATCTCATAAACTAACAGATAAATAAAAAATTTCTGTTTTGATATATTTTGCAAAGAATGCACTTTCTTCTCGTCCTTATGAAATGATTTATATTATGCTGAAATTTACACAGTTTCCTTTATAATTGGCATGTATACACTGCTTGAAACAACATAACGTAAAAAGTACTCAATCAAATTCAATAGAAAATCACAGTCATCAACCAATAGGCAGCGTATAATTAAGACATGTTAAAACTTCATAATCTTAGGATTAACTGTTTCAAGATGTTTAGTACTTACTAATACTCCGTGCTATTTAAAAATATGCTGTATTGTTTGCATGGAATCCAAATTACAATTTGAAATAGCCTTTACATTTTCTCTAATACCGATGATTAAATAATTAAAATACCTCAAAAAACAGTAAGAAAAATACAGTCGTCCCGTAAACTCGGCCTAAAGGTGGCCGAGTTTGTGAAAAGGCTGGTTTATCCAGAGTACTAAATTAACAAATGCAAAATGCATAACAAAAGATAAGATTGGTTGTAATTAAGAAGATAATAATAAAAAGATTAATTTCTTCTACATTATGAAAATTACTTTAAATTTATAAGGAGTAACCCATACGTGAAAAGAGTTCCAAAAGCTGATAGTAGAAAATTCATTTTTAAATTGACAATTCCACAGGGTGACATGTAAATTATGTCTTTTTTCTCCATTCTTTCAAAAACGAGGATTTCTTTACTGTTCATCAATTTGCTAAATTTATGCCTGTCAATCAACGACCCGATAGTTGCTTTTATTTCCAACATATATTCCGGAATTTTAGAACTACAAATTGTTAACGAAACTATGACAGCGACACAAGTAAAAACACTGCTACTTATATCCACCTTTGAATAAAGTGGAACTTCTTCCTGCAAACTATACGATAAAGTCTGATACATGTAAAAGAAACAACTCGACAAAATAATAAACAAAGGAGTTGAGAACACGTCCCTCAAAAGTCGAACTTTTTCTTCAATTGTGTTGTAATCATTGGCGAATTTAGAACTTTTTACAGAATATGCAGTAAAATTAATGTTTCTTAAACTTTGTTAAATTTAAAAAGAAAAATTCCGCAACGATGAATGAGAACAAACATAGATAGCGAAAAGAGACATGGGTATGTTATATGCGTTGAATAATATATATAGCTCCCAAAAAAATTTATAACTATTTGATGACTTTTGTTTTTAATATGGTATCGAAAAGTCCAAAAATCAGCCTCACCATCTACTTCTCGTGAGAGATAAGCAAACACAGTTGCCAGGAACACTGGCAAAATGTAAGTACTTAAAACCATCAGAGTCATCAAGTGTGTGTAGTTCTTACATAAATAACTTCTTGGCAAATTTGGATGGATCCTCAGGAAATGTATAAGGTCTCTCAACTTTCTCCTTTGGTATAACATAGTGTAATACAACGTAACTTCCAAAATATTCGTCGAAAGGAAGGTAAAAAACATTTTTATATCCCAGACATAGAAAACTGACGGTAGACCAATCAGAAACAAATATATTGAAAACAGATGAAGGGTGACAACAAAATAGTATGAGTAATATTTGAAAATTTTTTGAAACCTTTCACTGTGTTCCTTTTCGTGTAGAGAAAGTATAATCCACATCGGAACATTTATTGAGGTAAGTTTTTTTGTTGTTTTGTTATTTATGGTCATGTTGAAAACTATAAGTACTTTTGAATATATTTAACAAATATTTTTTTTCTAGAACACTTCAAAACTTGCATTCTTCTGTGAAACGCAAACGCCAAAAATATTAGAGTTTCTTCGGATATGTGTGTGTGAATTAATCTAACTTCGTATAAAATTATCTCAAAAAATTTTACAATTCATTAAATTGAGGTATTCCATGCCTCCAAGATAGAACATCACACAAATAATCTTGAATAATGCGAAAATTTAACTCAAAATTATATAATGATATATATGAGAGTGTATTATTTGCCTTTAGTTGACTATTTAAATGGAAGATCTTATAATGTCGAGTCAACGACTAGCCACTGCAATGAAACATCGTTTATCTTTTTCTTCGATCTAATTAGTTTAAAGAAAATGGCAAAATGTTGTCATGGAACAATATCACAATAGAGATTTTCAACAAGAAAAAGAATGAATGAATTTTTGATATGCATAACGGCAACGTAAACGAAATTGTGTTCATGTTGCTTTTTTATATTACATTTAGTGTTTGCTGATAAAGTTTATACAAAAGTGATGAAAAGGAACACTTTTAATAAATTTGTGATTATTCATTGAGTTACAAAATATACATTAGAGAGAAAATGTTCGTATCTCCGCTTGATGAAAGTAGATATATTGACAAAATATTTTATATTTAGCGTTTCAAATTTACTAGTATCTATTTATGAAAGCAAAAAACACTTATCTCAAAGCTACAACTTATTTTTCATTTAGTATTTTATTGTTACAAACTATGTAAAAATTACTTCTAGTACGGATTATTGATTTGGGAATTTTTCAATATGAAATCTTTAGTCACCAATCTTTAAAATGCAATCAGTTAAATATTCTTTCCAATTCAAGATTTTATTAGCGTAATAGAAGACTCAAAATATCGGGAAGTTTTAAAAATGTAAAGATAATTATATATTACTTACATAAAAATGAGTAACTGTTCTTTTACTAAAAATCGAGTAACAGGTATAATCATCGATTAGTGAGATTTCAACATCGATAGAAAAGTTTCCTCATCGATGAAATTTTCTTAATAAGCCATATTTTGTTTTTCCTTTACCATTACTCTAAAATATTGAACTAAGATGTAATCAATATATATTTTGCAATTTTCGTTTGATTTTGAAAGTTCCGTGTATTACAAATTTAATAATCTTTGTTCGCAAAGATTATCGATTTATTGTATTTCTTCACGCTGTAATTGATTTTTATTGGAAAAGCTAACATTTTAATTTTCTTTAGCGTTATTAAGGTCCTAATAACTAATAAAATTGAATGAGTTTCTCAACATTTATATTTATGAATAACACTTATTTTGGTTTTAAGAAAAAATATTTTCACCTTAACGTTTGTTGTACTAGTATAATCAATAAAGTTTTAGAGAGTGGACATGCTCTCTCTTCCATTTGAGAACTTGATCTACATGGCTGAAATGTTGCTAAGGGATCGAAACTGCTAGGAAACTTTTTTTTTCTTTTAAAATTTGTTTAGTTAACATTTCTTACAAATAACGAATTCTTTCCACAGCGCACTGGTTTTATTGCTGGTTTTATGCGTATTATTAAGCATTACATGAATGAAAAGTACAGCAATCTAACCATACCTCGCCATTGGATACCTGTTCTACTATATTAGCGTGGAATAGAAGATTTATGAATTTAAATATCTGAGATAATGATAAAAAAATTATCTTTTGGAATAAATGGTGTAGAAGAGAAAAAATTTTATTTTAATCAACTATAAATATAAATATTTTATTATTTTCTCTTCCAAAAAATGTTAGAATAAATATTTGGAAAAAAATACTAGAAGTATTTAAAAATAAAAACACTTTTTGAATATATTTTTCTTGAAAAAAATCAGTCATGAATGTGGAAAATTCAACTGGCCTTGTTACCATAAATATCCCTCTCTGGATTATATTATTACAAGCCTGCAATAAAGAAAAAAAATAACGGAATATTTTCTGAGAATTATTTCTTGTTTTTTTAATAATAGTATTCTTCCGTTCTGTATTTTACGTTTTGACTACTTTTGTGCATGATTTGTTTTCATCTAAAGACACTAAAGCAACTCTTGCTTATATATTCGTAGATATTTTAATCTTTGCCGTATGGTATTCGATGTATTTTCAGAAGGAAAACTTACAAACTCTTATACATTTCATAAAAAATCACACTAATTTATTAAAAGTAAAACAATTTGGATTAAATCCTCGTGTAAGGGACATGTTTGTTTTTTTTTGCTATTTTTATTCTACTTTTATTGTTAGCCGGAACATATGCAACCATGGGATATAAAGAAAAGAAAATAAGCAGATTTTGGACATTCGGATACGTGACGCAAGATCCGAAACATTGAATTCTGATGGATATTGCATTCCTATATATTTATTTCACCATGTATTTGGAATTCCCATGTCTGATTGCCTTTCAATTATATGTCTTGATACGTAATTACGGACAATTTCTTCTTAAGATTAGCGAAAATATAAGAAATACTGCTCCCATTACAGCAACAGAACAATATGTTAAAATATTAAGTGATTAAAACAGCGTTAAATTCATCTGTTGAAAGGCACTTTATTAACACCTTTGCTTCTCATTTTGTCAGTATGCTTCTGTAATCTGTACACGAATTTGTCCTTTGCCATACACGGGCAACCATCTCCTCAACACATATTGGTTACATGTAGCAATGTTTGCACAGGCATCTTTATTATATTTTCTCTAACACTCATCAGCGACAGAATTCCGGAGTACATGGCGGAGATCAAAACAACTGCTGGATTTTTGATCGAAAACTATAATCATCACAGTTTAAATGAGTTGGAAAAAACCGTTGTCCTTAAAAAATTCAAGAAAAAAGAAGTTGTTTACTTGACGGCAGGCAGTGTTGTGTATCTTAAAAGAAGTTTTTTTCTGTCCGCTTTCGGAGCTCAAAACACTTATGGATTACTGGTTATGAATCTAAATTTAACTACTGAATGATAAGATTTGCACGCGAAGTCTAAGCAAAGTAATTAAAATTATATCGAAGAAAAGTTTGTATATGCATGTAAATGTAAACATCTTTACAAAATAATTTTTCAGTTATTTTCATGTTTAAAACGTCATTAGTTTTTGCTATTAATTAATTAGCATTGATCTAATTAATAATATAGCGAATTTTTTCCTTGGTGTGCTGTTGGAGGGATATGAATTTAGACTACAATTTTATCAAATTCATTTTGAATATATAATCCACATAGACTCATAAATAGTTAGGCAAATCCCCTTCATGCATCATGATCCTAGTTCAATTGTAAGTGATAACTTTTTATTGATTTTATGTCAAATATTTTTTTACTTGCCTGGAGTTTGTGAAACTTGATTGTGGATTAGCATTCTGTGTGAAACATGCATTCCCTTGTTTTCTTCTTGAATTTGAAAAACTATTCTTATGGAACCCATATCCATGCATATGGGGAGTATTTTATGCTACTTGCTTTGAAATATTTGATACTCCGTGAATTTTCAGAGCAAACAAAGGAGACTGATTATTGTCTTTCCCCATCTCCTTTAAAAACAATCAAAACAGATGCAATGGACCGAGGGGAAACCCAAGCGCTGATAAATTTTATCCATGAAACAGTGTAACCAAGCAACAAAGTCTTTGTGAAAATTGACTGTCAGTTGCTAATGATATTACTTTTGTTGTTGTTTCTAATCCCAGATTGTCTAGCAATGCTAGACAATCTCCATGGATCCAAAAAATCTAGGAATTCTAAGAACAGAAGATAGTCCAGAAGGACCTCGTCCTTTTTAAGAGCAGGACAAGTCAAGATGTGGGCAGGAGAGACCAGTTCGGATTAACACCAGTGGCACTCATATGTTTTGACCCTGACGAAAAGAGAGAGCTTTTATAAGGCCGCTGACAAAGCGTGAGAAGGCAGTCCGGTATTTCAAGGCATAAACTTGAATAATCCTCCTGGATTTATTCACGAAGTACCAAGGACGAGGAAGTCTACCAGAACTTCTTCCAAGATCATTGAGTTCAATCATCTTAAAGAAAGATAATTTACTGAATGGAAAAGACCCAATAGGGCTCACCCCTTCTTCAGCCGCAGTCCTGGCTAAGAAATCGGCTTTCTCACTACCATCAATCCCCACGAGGGATGGAATCCAATGAAAATGTACGCTATAATGCTATTACTACTTCAACAATTGAACGTAATAATCTATAAGGGAATAGAAAGTAAGGAAAAGCATTAAATAAAACGTTTCTCACTTTTCAACTGAACCAAAAATGGATAAGTGTGTAATAAGAATATAAATAATAAACCACTGATTACATATATGCGTATTTATAGGAAAGAGGTATGTTTCAATAATGAAATCCATTTGTTTGCTTAAAACTATTACTAAGTTGGATATAGTGAAGTAAGGGTAAATGCTGTAAAATATTTTCTGTAACTCCAAAAACAACTTCGGAGTTTCTGCATAGAATATTGTTTAGACTCCCAATTCTTAATACTTTTGAAAAATGTAATATCCATATAAGACTTAGCAAGGACATTTCAATTTGATTAATTCCTTAAGAAAATTTGAAGTTGATAAAAAAAGACCAGTTATTAAATTCAAATTAAAATATTACTTTCTTTGGCTTATATTTTTACTGGTTTTGACACTTCAGTAATATGTGGAACAATTTAAAATTATACTTGTAAAAAAATAAGTTAACTAAAAGGCTTAATAAACAATGTAAAACGTATGGCGACGAAATTAATGGCGTCGAAAGCGTAGGTGGTTAAATTTAAGCCATCGATGATGAAACATTTTTAACTAATTAATTCATTGTTTTCAAATTACACCTTTCATTCCAATTTCCATGCCTTCTAATATGTAAATATTTGAAAACGAAATATTTGCTAAAAATAAATAATTCTTCAGTACGTTCTGGCAAATTTTTAAATGACAATGAATAAGGAATACACAACGAAAACATTCGCAGTTTTATGTAGAGATTAACATGTGTTTGCAAATGTAACAAAGAAAAATATTTAGCAATCGTAGTTAATTTAGAGAAATAAATTAGCTTGTAAGGTAAAAAGGCCTGCAAAAACAATGCAATGTTTAATTGGTAATTTTACTTTACAATTCAAACTATTATAGAAATTGCATTTAACAGCGTTTACCACTATTTGAACTTTTTATATATTCATATATTTCTTCAACAAGCGAACATACAAATCAACAATATTTGGTTTCCGAGTAAAAAGTTCGAAAACGTGTCCATTTTATCCATCTACTTTAGGATAAAACATATCCGACTGCCAATAAGTAAATGTGCTGTTCTGGTCTACAAAATATTCCGAAAAAGAATGTTTTTTATATATATACTTCTGATAAGTACTTAAAATTATTCTACAAAACCATTTATTTTAAATCACCATGCAAAAAATTATAAACTTTAATTAATATTTAATGTTATAAAAATTCATTTATTTTTTTTGTAGAAAAAAATATTCCTATATTTATGAAACTACTTTAGATTTATAATTTTATACTGTAATTTTTGACAGTATTTTATCTCATTATTATAATTTTCAGAAAGAAGAATATATCTCAAATAAGCAATTAGCTTGTTGTTGCCTGTATAAAATTTGAGTCAGATAATAAATTGATATAATACATTTGTAGTGCGTACTTATTATTGTTTCTTTATTGCTCACTCCATGTATTCAAAAAAAAATTAAGTCCATATTAGATATATACTTGAAAATCGAGCAAAAACATTTTTTCACTTAATATCTGAAAAGAACACAAACATGTAGTTTCTACTAAATTTGAATGAATTTTTTTTTGTCAGTAGAAATACCTTGTTTTTATCGACCTTTGTTTGTCGAGACATTTCATTTCATAAATCGTGTAATCATTAAGCTCAAAGATTATTTTCTTAAAATTTGTAGTTTTGATACATTCCCAATATTAAAGGATGGTTTTGCATAATATATACATAAGATATTTTCTTAGTTCAATGGGGCTGCGGATTTGTTTTTTTTTAACATTGAAGATCTGATACATCCACTGGAGCTGGTATCACTCTTCAGTGCTGCGCCATATAGGCGGATACCAATTGCCGCAGCTAATTCTTCCACAAGTTTCCTCCACAAAGAGAGGCACCTGAGCTCTGGCGATGTAAACTTGTACTAGGGTTTAGATTTGTCGAGATCACCGTAGCCAAACAAACACTCTAGGGATCTTTTACATACCGTATAATCATACGACATGGCCATTGTCGATTTTCTGCGTCGCGAAAATCCATTGACTTGGGCCGGAGTCGAACCCGCAGACTTGGATGCAGAAGGCCAGCGACAAACCAACCACGCCACCCAAACGGCTCTTATATATGTATTTCCGTCCCTGTGGACCTATTTTATTGAAGCTTCGTTCTATTGCGGGGGCTGATGCTTCGCGTATCGGACCCTGTGGTGGCATCGGAGTGGAAGAATGAGGGTCCTCTTTTCCCATCGGGGAGTAGGAGGAGTACCGCGAGGACAAGGAAGAAACACACAAGACCTGGCACGGACTAGGGAAACCCAACTGTCCAATTATACACATAAGATAGAAGTTATAATTGTACAATGCTTACTTTGGTAAAGGAGACCATATCAAATATTCCTACTCTCATTCGGATATTGTGCATTATGCAAACTTTAATAATTCTGAATTTAAGGAATTTTTTAAAAAGGGGTCGCATAGCCTCCACAACATCAAGTAGTCGGTTTTATGATGGTAAGTTTTACTTTTTTATGAAAAAAACCTCAAAGGTTTTACTTTTACTTAAAATTTACTCCATATATCTACATTTGATAGTGTACCTCAGAGGTGTCAAACTTGCGGTCCACAAAAAAACATTTATGCAGCCCGCTCAGTATATCGGCACATAATACTATATCAAAATTTCTCCCGAGATAGGAAGGTCAATTGTCAGGACGTAAGGAACAAATTTTTTCTTATTCTTTAATTTATGATTGTTATAGTGTATTATTCGAAATAAACTTACGTTTCTTCGAATATTTATTTTTTATGCGGCCCACCTTAAGTTAAACCTTGTTCCTTTGGCCGAAGTTTATCTTTGAGTTTGATATTCTTGGTGGATCTGTATAGCATAGTATACACACACACTTAGTACTAATATCAGAATTATTCCCTTTCTGCTTTGAATTAGATGTATGAGGCCATATGTATAGGAAGAGCATTCTACCAGAAATTTGAAAAAGTTTCCACACTCATTATCATTGAATAACAATATAAGTGTCATTCCTTCCAGTTTCAAAAAATATACACAGACTAAGTTATAAATATTCACATATTTCTAAAACTAGAGTAAGAATCACTTTATCACGAAATAATCATATTTATAACTTTCATTTCATGAACAGGTAAATTATTAATTCCTAAAATACAATTAAACTACTTAAAAAATAATTTTATTTTTTCTCAATAGTTTTAAATAAGCCCACTTTTTCATTTCATTTACCGGTATAACTAAATTAACTGCGAGACACAATTTTTCAGTAATGGATTGATTGTTCTTTAATGCTTTATAAATTGGTAAATTGTAAGTAATGCAATTGTGCTTTTCAAAGGATTTTACATTACATTTCCTTCAGAAAAGAAATATTTGTGTTTTTTTATCGTTCTATGTGGCGAAAATGGCAATTTTTTTATTCACTCTGTAATGTAAATAAATATTTATCATAATTTTTACTATGAAGTTTTCAAAATGTACATACTTTGAAAATACTATGAATACTGTTTTCTTGAATTAGATGTGTTACATTCACTTCAAATAAAATAAAGAGAATGTAAAATATGCCATTATATTTATTCTTAATGTTTATGGATCCAAATTCAATTAGTTTTTATATTGTAATACACTAAAAAAGAAGAAAGAAAAGTACACATAATCACAAATAATAAACCACTGTAAATAAAAGTTTGAGTTGTAGGATTACTGAAAATTTGAAAGGATAAATTTCAAGAATCGCTGAGCTACATGCAATTATTATGACAGTTTCTTAATTTTACATAAATTGGTAAATTGTATAAGTAATATCAATGCAAATCTCAAACGTGTGGTTTTGCA
Organism: Trichonephila clavata; assembly: GCA_019973975.1. Classification (NCBI taxonomy): domain Eukaryota; kingdom Metazoa; phylum Arthropoda; class Arachnida; order Araneae; family Nephilidae; genus Trichonephila; species Trichonephila clavata. The sequence goes on from BMAO01000829.1 coordinate 67,618, forward strand.
TTACCTTTTCTTCTGACATAACATATCAATATTTTTTATCACATTATACAAAAATGGTATTTTTTATTCGCCTTTTGTATAATAAATTTTAATATATAATAAACAGTTATCATAATTTATATTATGATTTTTTCAGTTTTTACTTATAAAACTCTACCAATATTGTCTGAATCGTGTATAATATTTACTTTAAATAAAAAAAAAATATTGGAAAATGTATCATTATTTATTCTTAATATTTGTGAAACCAATTCTAATTCATTTTTATAGTATTGTATCCTACACTAAATTTAAAAAAGACTCATAAATAATAAACTACGATAAATAATAATTTGATTTGTAGAGTTCTTAACATTTGAAAGGATATTTCAAAAAATTGCTGTATTTCTTTTAACTTTAATGTAAATGGGATAATATATTGAATCAATAACATGATAAGATGCACTTTGAAGGTTGTTGATGTAAACTAACAATTTCTATTTCAATTTGCATTATCAAAAGAGTTATTGTAGAATGAGGTCTAGTAAGAAAGGAAGTTTCAAAAATCAAAATAATAATGATTTTGCCGATTTAGAAGCAACTACATTTTTTTGAGAAATGTAAAATATTAGAATAGTTGTGCGATGAATGTTAGTTGAATATTTTCTTCAAATAATTCTTAAATTATTTTTGATACATTTGATTTTTTTAAAGATCGTGCTATTTACAGAAAAAAGGAAATTCGAAAAAGAAGACAATCAAAGATAAAAATGATCTTGAAAAAGAAGTATAATAATAAGTATTTTGAATGTAGTCTATTTTCCTTTCTTCCAATAAAATGAAAAGTGTAACTGGTTTTGATAAATTTAGGTCAAAATGTGTAAAGTATAGCATAATAGCTGATTTAGTTACCAAGCAAGCTTATAAGAATTATACTAAGCACTACAGGAAAAGTCTGCAGAAATATCTTGATTTTACAATAAATGAAACCAATATTGGTTGTAATTGCAGTACTGATATTTATTTATTTTAAATTAATTTAAAGTAATTCCTCGTCCAGAAATTAAAGATGCATAGCAAGAAAATAGAAATGCCAGCAAATATGTTAACAAATATTCCTCTCTGGATTATCTTTTCACTCGACAAGAAAGAAAACAACAAATTGATTCGAAAATTCTATAAATACTACTCTTATTTTTTCGTATTTTTATACCATCTTTGTGCTGTTTATTCCATTTTAGACTTTGTTATGTCAAGTAATAGAGTGGGTACAAAACTTTGGATAAGATACATATTTCATATTATTACATGCTTGGTGTTGTATTATTCTACGTCCAATAAAAAGAACAATTTGAGAATTCTTTTGAGATTCTTGAATTCTCAGCATGGCTTCTTAAGGACTTACACCAAGAAGAATTACACTCGTTTAATTTATTTGATCATTTTCTTGAACTGCAGTTTACCGGCATTGTTTTCTTCTCTCGTAACATACTGTATTCTTAAACAGAGTGGTGAGGATTATACTATCAGTTTTGGATACGAAATTTTTGATAAAAATTACATAATGATACTCGATTCCGTAAGAGCATATGTATCCGATACTTTGTTTATGCAATTTCCGTCTCTGTTTGCTATATCCATGTGCATTCTCTTTCAGCGATACGGATTAGTGATACTTCAGTTCAATCATGACTTGAAGGCTTTGGATTTTAATGTTATTCCCTCAAAATATTATGAAATAGCAAACAACAACAATAAAATTGAAGCTAAGATTAGCCTTTTAAAAAATACGCTGTCCACATCACTGTTTCTAATACTGCTGGTCAGTGCCTTCAATTTGTATACTTCTTTATTTATTTTTCTGGACTATGAAGGTGATATATCACTTTTAACTGTTTTGCTATGTGTAAGAACTGCCTCCACAGGAATTTTTATCATATCTTCTTTGACAATATTCAGTTCTAAGATTCCGGGATATATGATGGAAATCAGGAAAACGATTGGGTCATTCATTGATAAATGGCAGCTTAATAATTTAAGGGGATGCAGAGAATTAGATATTTTTTACAGAATAGAAAAAAGGGAAATTATTTACCTGTCAGCTGGTGGGATCATTGATTTAAAAAAAAATTTTATGTTATCGGCGTTTGGAACTATTTTCACTTACGGATTAATTCTTACGAATTTCTGAGTGAGAGAAATATTATGTGTGTTTGTAAGATTTTTATTTCCATTTTTATTTTATTAACTATAGGCTTCTTACTAGTACGGAATACATTTAAATAATATATTTTTAAGGAAATATATCGCTAATAGAGTTTTAAAAATATTTATGTTCTAAAGAGGATTTTTTACTGCATGTCTTTTGTTGAATTATTTCAATAAAAGAGAGTTCCAGCATTTTTTTCAATTTCGTTTTCTGATACCAACAGCATTGCAGACCGTAGAAGTCGCAGTCATCCATTATAAGTGAGAACACCACCTCTTGTCACATTCATCAGGGGGAGACCTCATCGCATTCTTGTCGAAAGAAGACTTTTTTTGTTAAACGGATGGACATGTCAAACACACGCACAAACTCAATGTGTCGCATTGTAAACGGAGACCTAATAGCAAGAAGTTATAGAAAAAGTGGCTATTACCACCAGAACGCCTTAAAGCAAAGGTATTGTGGCGACGGAAAGCTTTTACTAGTACAGAGGAATTCGGCTTACCTACGAGAAAATTTTTCAGCATTGAAGAATCTTTGAACCACAAGAATGACTACGTAAATACAAGGATTATCCAAGAAACTAAATATGAGAAAAAAATATGGTTTCCATAGTAATTTGGTGAAATGTTAGCTATAACGGCGTCTCAGAGATTCATGTTTGCTTGTGAAACTCCACAGAAAAAAAATATCAAAACATTTATCATACAACCAATAATGAAACCTCTGAATGTAAGCGTGTTCAATAGAAACGATTACTTATCAACAGGACTCTGCTCCTGTCCATATGTCGAAGACAACCCAGTAATAGTATAAAGAGAATGTGTCAGACTTAATACAACACGAAGATTGGCCTTCCAGCATACCGGGTTTAAACTCCCTTACCCGCAAACTGTGGTCAGTTTTGGAGTCAAAAATGTGCCTAAACAATATCACAATTTGAACAATCTTGAGAGATTTTAAGGAAACTAATGGTTGGAACTTCCACGGTAGTAGTGCGTATCTCGTTAGATGGTTGGCAAAGAGAATGCTTGGTGAAAGTCAACAGAAATCAATTTGAATAAAATGTTAAATATGTTAAATTTGAACACAAAAATATTTAGTTTTAAATTTCACAAAGAAAGTTTTCCATTCTAAATGATTTTCAAACTTATGATATCACTAGTTATATCCTAGGTATATTAGTTTTAGATTATTTACTTAGAAAGTACCTTTTATTCAAATTCCTTTATATTTGCAACACAAATTCTGGAAGCACTACATATATCCATACTCTTCTCCAACAACCCGGAAAACTGTTGCCTTTCACAAATTCTTTATATAATTTCCCATACTCATACAAGAGAAAAACGAAGTTTTTGAGAGAAAAGATGCAAGACTTGATGTTAAAAAATATGTGACACCACCTAAAGATATACATAATTTCAGTGTTAATTTATAATTACTTTCCTATCAAATTTATTTGCACTTAAAATAGATTTTGCGGAGAAGTGGAAAGAGTACGAATTTTTTGCTGTAACATAGATCGTTTAATGCCTTTATTAATATTCACATGAGTAAAAGGCTTAGATTGCTTGCACAATATAATGTGCATAAAATTTGAAAATTCAAATTTTTACGTATGATTATTATTTTAATAGTCCTTTATATGCGTAGTAATTTAAATCGAATCTCTAGATTTAGATTAAATAATTGTAGAGGAAACTTGAATCTTAATTCTCTATTTTGTAATTAACTTGCTGCATTCACTTACAGTAGAGGTTTATTTTTGTTATTTGTATCAAACTGGAAAACTTTAATGTATTTACTGAGTTAAAAAGTCGTTTTCTTAATGTTATTTTTTGTCATCTGTTCCCGGAATTTGATTATGTGGAAAGTAAAAAGTTAATACACAAAGAATTTACAATATATTGGTATATTGGCTAGATTTCACTTATGATAAAATTTTTATGCTGTGAAAGAATATTTCGTATAAAGGATTTCATGTTGTGATATGTCCTTATATTCATCAACACATACAAATACATAAGCATCAATAAACATAAACAACTCTCACGAAAAATAACTCAAAATGGTGTAGAAAGTAGCCATAATATGTATTTATTAATATGGCTTTTAAATTATGTTTCATATTGTAATGAAAATAATTTGGTGAAAACAAATTCTTTAGTGAATAATATATCATTTAAACAGCCATAGTTCTGGAATTTTTTTGAATTATATGGAATTAAATACTGATGATATAAAGCGTGGTCCCGAATTCATGGTACAAACTCTAAGGGTAGGTACAGGACGTTCAGTTATTGTAAGGGAACGCACGAGCGCAAGTGATGCGGTGAGGTACAAACACCAAAATAATGAGATAAAAGGAAAGACAGAGTGTTCGTTGAAAGCGTCGTTGACAAGTGGAATGTTTATAATAACTGTTGAAAATTGCTTCCACTATTAAAAATACTAGCTTGTCAGCGTTGATGGAGTGATTGGCGAAATCGTTCGAAGATGCCGGGTCTTTCACGCACACGTGCAGCAACTTCGGATTTTCGAGCAACGATATCATCATCTGAGTCAAGTGGAGTCGTAAAAATAAGATTCCTCCAATGCCCCCTAAAAATAATCGAGGTTTGATAAATCTGGAGATCAGGGTGGCCAAGGGACTGGTCCACCAGGCCTAATCCATCAACCTACAAACGTGACATTCAGGAAAGTGCGCACATTAGTGCTGAAGTGAGCTAGTACCACATCATGCTAAGACTACATGCGGTTACGAATGGAGATCGGAACATCCTGCAACAGTTCTGGTAACACCTGTTCCAGAAAAATAAGATAACATTTGCCGGTAAGTAGCATCGGTATTAAGTATGGGCAAAGTCATTTACAATTGCAGTCCACGCGTTCCCACAGAATCATTGTTGATACGCATGTGGTCACTTAACATGTGAATTTTCGATAGCCCACACTGAGATGCATAATGTTGAATGGGGGCTAGACGTCTACTGCCCTTACTGGCAAATTAGCAAACTAATAATTTTACTTCCTTTTTCTTTTATTTCCCCTGTTTGTGCCTCCACGCGTCACTTGCGTCCATACATTCCTAAATAATAAATGATTGTTACAATGTCCTGTATTTACCCTTAAAGTTTGTACCATGAATTTGGGACCACCCTGTCTTTTATTTATGAAGTATTAATGGAAAATGAGACAAAAATAAATAATTATTCAAACAACAACATACGTATTATATTACTACTCATATTATTTCACTTTTCGGAATTATTGCCAATTAAAAATAGAAATAAAATTTTCATTTCAAAAATATTTTTTTATAAAAAAAATTTTAAAAAAAAACAAATTTTTTATGATTAATATTATTTTGGACAACGGCAACACCCATATGGTCACCAACATGGTAGCCACCAAATTTTCTCACACCATCATGATGCCTACATGGCTGTATTTTCAATACTTCGCCAAACTCACTTCGCCCTTATAATCTAAGGAACGTCGTTGCTTGCGAATATTACAGCTTTTATCATAAAATAAGTGCAACAGAAAATAATATAAACTTATTAAACATGCATATTTAAATTATTTACATTACCTTAAGATAAAATTGACAATTTTCGTAGCAATATGCTATTTGACTTTAATAGTGACAATCAAAATTCATTATTGAAAAAAAGAAACAAAATTAAGAATTTTTATGTTATGCTACAATCACAAAACATTTTAGAGAAACATCCTTTGAATGAATAGTGCTTTTTGATATTTAAATGAATCTTTCATTCAGCAGTGGAACTGCCCTATTATTCATGTTTTGACTTTTATGTTCATCAAATAATTGCTAATAATTTTATCTCTTGAAAGAAACTTTTATCTTGACAAAAGAATTAAATCGATACGGTTCAAAAGAATTATTGTTCGAAAACAAGATTAATAATACTTTATCTGGATAGAATAAAAGCCTTTGTATACCTTTATTTTCTAATTACTTTAGTAAACGCATTCAAATAAATTTGCGTGGTAAAACTAAATTTGTGAATGAATTCATTTCAAACCGCTTTTTGAATTCTTTTTTAAAACCCACATAATATGAACCACATAAATAGGAAATTATCAACAGAAGGTAAGAAAAAACATACTCAAAAAAGAAGCTATTCGTACATCTATTTCCATAAGAATATTTTTAAAATATAAATAGTTGCAGCAAAGGTTTGAGACACGCCTCAGAAAAATATATAAATAAAAGCTTCCAAATTAAGAATGTACAACTCAGATGCAACACAGGATTCATCATCCATAAATGTTCCTCTTTGGATAATGCTTTCACTTAGGCACAAATGCTACAAAAGAAGGACGAGAAATCTTATGAGACTATATTCTTACTGCTACATAATAGCAATTTACTTATTTGCAATATACTCATTTCTAGCGATTTTAATATGGATGGACAAAGTCAATGACATCAAATTAAATATGGGACTTTTGCTAAACATTGTTTCATCCATAATGTTGCATTATTCAATGTATTGCCAGCGGAGAAACTTGAGAATTCTTATACTTTTCATCAAAGCACATCTCCGCCTATCATGGGATAATGCCGAAAGAAATTACAAGCATTTGGTGAATTGTATTTTCTTAATTGTGTGTGCTTTGCCTTTCTTGTTTGCTGCAATAGTTACTTACTGTATTTTCACGCAAGATACAGGCTATCTTTTGTGGAGCTTTGGATGTAAATTTCAAGATGAGCTATACAAAATAATTGTACAATTTACAGGTGAATGCGTATATTATATTGTGGTTATGCAGAATCCTCTTTTGTCTACAGCATCTCTTTGCATTTTAATTCAGCATTACGGAATGATTTTACTTCAATTTAGTGATAATTTAAAGAATGAGGATTTATATACAATTTCCGCAAAATCCACGGAAATAGCAAAATATTTTATCAAAATTGAAGAAAAGATTTATGTTTTAAAGGATGCAATTTCAAAATCTTTATTTGTTATATTGTTGAATAGTTTTTTCAATTTGTACCTCTCTTTATCAGGGGTTTTACAATTTAAAATTCCAATATTTTCAATCGTGGGGCTTGTTAGTACTACTTTCACGGGTAGCATTATGATTTTTTCTCTGACATATTTTAGTTCGAAAATTCCGAATTACATGCTGAATATCAAGAAAACCATCGGATCTATGATTGACAATCTTCAATTTGATAACTTGTATCAGAAAAAGGAAACGACAATTTTTCGTAGAATGGAGAAAAAAGAAATAATTTACTTGTCAGCCGGTGGTATGTTTCCGCTTAAGATGAATTTTTTATTTACAGCAATTGGAACTATTTTCACATACGGGGTTATTATAATAAATTTAAAGTGATTTTTAATACATAGTAATGCATGTATGATAAATGTAATTAACAAACTTCTTTAATGACATTTGTTTGTAGAAATTATTACATTTTTGTGAAATTACTGATAAATATTTATTAAATTCATACTATAATTTATCTTACTAAGAAATAATACATGAATTTCATAATAAGCGTGATTATTAAATATTATTAAAAATCCTTTTAAATACTTTTTTTTGTATATCCCTGATATGTGTTGCGTGTTGCTAAACAGTGCGACGTTAATATTCACTCAGTAACTCACTCACTGATATGTGTTGCTTAGTCCTTCAACAAGTTTTTAGTTCTTTATTTATTCTTCCTTTGATTTAACTTTAATGCTACATAATTTTGTCACGCTACCGAAAGAGGTTTTATAAGTAATAACTATTTAGACCTTTTCTACAAAATATCGCATGATTTTTGTAGAGAAAAAAAATGCTAATTTGCCATGTCATGTTTCTTTCAATTTCAAATTAGTTTTTTTTATTGTCAAACTTTTGAGTTGTTTTAAGATATTCATTTGTTAAAGAAAATATATTGTGATTTTATTGAATATGTAGAAAGATCGTTTTGCTTTTTCAAGTTATCCTTTTGTTTTAGGAATTCCTTCTATCGAAATCAATAAATTATTGCAGATTTCTTCGTATTGAGAAATTTGAAACAAATTATATTTTAAAACCACATACAAACACAATTCAATCACAGTTAGAATGTAAATCAAAATTTATATTCTAATATACAATCATGTCCATTAATTAAGAATAATGAAGTTCAGGCAAAGAAAGAGACAGAAGCAAAACAAATTTGACTTATTTGTAAAGTCTATTTATTAAACAAAAGGTAAAGAGCAAAAACGATGCTATAGGTTTGACATAATTAATAAAAAATGCGATTTTTACTCCCTGGAGAGAATTTCAAAAAAGAACCTATTTACAAAAAACAGTATAACATGGTTAATACGGAGTATGTCTCCCGGACGATGCAATACAGGCCTTACAACGCCTACGCATGCTGAGTATCAAATTATCAATCTGATCTTGGGGAATATTACACCACTCATTAAGCAATGCCCTCCGAAGTTCCGGTAGTCAGGTGGGAGGGGGTTGACGGGCTGCAATTCGTCGGTCAAGCATATCCAACGCATGCTCTATTGGATTCAAGTCCGTTGAGTAAGCTGGCCAATCCATACGGGTGATATCCTCCGATTGAAGGCATTCGTCTACAATGTTTGTTCCAGAATGACAATCCGATAGATGTGGCCTGTCATCGTTACACTCTGAACATGCAGGTCAGTTCTGGAACCAAGAATAATTCCTCCCCAAACGAGCCATCCTGCACCACCGTAACGGTGTCGTTTAATGGTGTTCTCTTGGTGGTAACGGGTACCTGGCGCTCTCCATATGAAAGTCCTGCGAGAATCAGACAGCAAACTAAGCCTGGACTCGTCGGAAAACATCACACAAGACCAGTGTTGCGGTGTCCGCAATGCATCCTCTCTACTCCAGGTTAATCGCAGGCGACAGTGAATTGCGGTAAGGGGAACACATCTGACAGGCCTACGAGCATACAGACCAATGCGCCCTAAGCGTCGGTTCACGGTCTACCTTGAAACTGTCGTACTGGTAGCTGAAGAGAGCTGACGAGACAGGTCTGATGCTGTGCTCCGTCTGTTTCCTTTGGCAGTAGCTGCCAAATACCGGTCCTCATTCGGCGTTGTAACTCGGGGGCGACCTGTGCTGTAACATCTACTCACATTACCATCATCTTGGAATCGTTGCCAAAGCCTGGAGATGACACTTTGGGCGATTCCAAGTTTCTCGGATAGTTCCAGGTGGGTACGTCCACATCCAGTCGTCCGATAATTCTACCACGTAAAAAATCATCCAAATGCTTCCTTTGTGCCCTAACAATGCGGTTATTTTACTAAAAGGCTTTTAAAGCGCTTTTGTACAATTTTACTTCTTTGCCACCATTCCTTATATACCCCTCTGTTACACTCTCGTCATTGTGACGTACTATCCGCACCATCTGGTGGTTTCCTGTAATTTGCATATTCTTCTTCAAGATATGTGTGATAATTCTACTGGTGAAATTTTTATTTTAGAGTTCAATTTCTGTGTGATTCTGAATTATCCTTAATTTATGGTCTTGAGTGTTCATAAATTCATGTATGCAGTGGACTACAAAAGTGTTTGTACATTTGAAATTTTCTATAAAATTTACTGTTTTTGACTAATAAAAATTAATATATCGAAATTGTAATTTTTTTTATGAAATCTTCAACTTGTTTTTAATGGAGTAACATAATCAATTTTTTTAAAAAAGTGTTACTTTTATTTTGAAAAATTAAAAATTATAACACTACTAAAAATTATGCCCCAAAAGTTTTTGAGCACTTAAAAAAATCAACACAACGTTAAATATTGCACTTCTTTCTTAATTTTGTAATTAGTAGGATATCTTTTAGCCTCCCTAACAACTTTTAAATGTCTTGGTAAGGGTTTAATCAGTTTTTTTAAACATCTACATTGATGTTTCTCCATTCTTATGTGATTATTGTTTTTGCTTCACATTTATTTTTATACGTCATGTTTCCTTTTCTTAAAATCAAATTCTCCCCAATTATTTTTACTGGGCTTAAATCAAGTGGTTGAGGAGGTGTTTTCAGAATTTGGGGACAGTTATAGACACAAGAGGTGTTCATTGAGAAGAGTGCGATTGGCGTCATTATTTATTATCTATTAAAAAATGAAGTCATCCCCAATGTAGAAATTTTGAACGGGTAATTTAAAATTGTTTTCTAAAATGTTTAAGAAGAACTCATGATTCACAATACCATCAAAAAATACTAAACTACATAGTCTTGTAACCGCGATTTACAGCCCCACCCAAGAACATCTTCACCTCTATGCTGAAGCATGGAGGTAATCTTGTTTCACATAAATTTTTGGGAATAAGTTCCTCATTTTTTCTGCAACAAACTATTATACGCCCGTCAGAATAAAAAATGTTGCATGCACCAACCAATTTGCTATCAATGTTGAATTTTCTGAAACTTAATCTCACGATTCTAGTTGGACCAGTAAACATGGAGGTGGAGGTTTTCTTGCGTGGGGGTGTAAATATTTTTCAGGATTAGGTAATTGTGTATTTTGTGATGGTATTGTGAATCATGAGCTCTACTTAAATATTTTAAAGAACAATTTTAAAATATCTGCTCAAAATTTGGATATTGAAGACGACTTCACTGCTTAGCAACATAATGACGTCAAACGCAATTCTCTCAATGTACGCTGCTTGTATCTCTATAAATGTCCTTAAATTCTGAAAACATCTCCTAAATCACTTGATTTAAGCCTAGTAGAACATATTTGATGAGAATTTGATTAACAAAAAAAAACATGATATTTTAAAACAAAATGTGAAGTAAAAATATAATCAAAAAAGAATGGAGGTTCAAAGTTATAGTAGGCGCTAAAAGATATCTTACTAAGTACTACTTTAAAAAAGAAATATAGTATTTAAAGCTATGTTTATATTATTTTCAGTGCACGAGAACTTTTTTGGCGTAATTTTTAGTGGTTTTGTTTATTAATTTTTTTTAAATAATAGATACGCTATATTTTAAAAATTGATTTTGTTATTATATTAAGAACAAGTTGCAAATATCATAAAAATTTACAATTCCGATACATTAGTTTTTATTAGTCGAAAAAATTAATTTTTATATGGAATTGCAAGTGTACGAACACTTTTGTTGTCCAATGTATGCATATTTTTTACTTATCTTACATCACATTACAATTTTTTCCAATAACACAATATCGTAGTAGTATTGATTTTAAATTTTTTGTATGTTTTGTTCATGAGATAATGTCAAGACAAGAGTTAAAATGCAGTGCTTGAAAATTCACAAGAAAATTTATGCTTTTACATTATAATTCAGTTAAATTTTTATTGAAGTATAAGTTTTATTACAAATAAGAAAAAGTGCATTCAAAAATGTAAATTATACCATTTTTTTGTAATAAAAAACTGTGCACTTTAAATTTAACAAACATTTTTTTAAATATTTTTTATTAACTTGTCTATTACTGATACAAAGATACTATTGATTTATTTTTTCAACTTTTCTTGTGTTAGATAAAATGAATAAAGGCTGGCGAAACACTCAGAGTAGGATCAGCCAGAACTTTAAAATATTATATTCTTACAGATAAGTTATAGATTTCCAGTATTATTTTAATTAGTATATTATAACCTTAGAATTATTTATAAAAAATTCATATAATATGTAAAAAAAAGTTTGATATGACGCTGTATTCTGTATTGAAAAAGAAACTGAGAATACTAAAACTATGTAAATAAACCAATTAGTACCAAGCAATATATACAAATAGCTTTCCAGAAATTTAGTATGTTTTTTGTAGTATTGAAATTATCTTCAGACTATGTATTCTTGCAGTATAAAGATGCATACTTTTATCTAACTTGTAAATTCTTATAATACTGCCATGATGATCATGCTTTTTGGGTATTTCTAATTGCTTGGTATTGAATTGAATATTAAGACTATTTAGATTTCGGCATTTCTAAATTTATTTAGTAAGCATAAAATTATAACTAGAAAGGTAAAAAATTAACGCTTTCAAGATTCAGAGTTTGTGTTCAAAAACTGAAATAATAGTTACTTTAAAGACTCTTTTAAAACCACACGTTAGGCATTGTAACGTCGGCTCATTACCAGAACTCACCCCATCTATACATATCAAGATTGACGTATGGAGGGCCAGTTGACCAATGGGACATTGTATCCACATAAAAGGCACCGGTAGTTCACCCCTTAAGCCGGGGTCATAACTCGTGTGAAATGTCTTTGAAATACTTTGAAGAAGCAACTACTTTCTTTCTCCTTGATTTACATATGCCTGTTAGTCCAAACGACCAATAAGAAGGTAGCAACGATTTATAGACCCTTTGTGTTAGGTTCCTCTGTCCTACTGACGTAGCCAATTTGAATGGAGTGTACTCGCGCCAAGGATAGTCAAAGAAGCACACTTGGTGAAAATCTGTCAGTTTGAATTATAGATTAAAATTAGTTCCACTATGGTTAAAAATTAGTTCCCCTTATAAAATGGTCACTACTCCACTGTTATCTGTTATCCCTAACCGTAACCGTCCCAAAAAGAAAAAAGAATACCAATTCGTATTCGTACGACACCGATAGCAAAATGACAAATTTATACATTTAATTTCTTGACAAAAAATTTCCCCTCAAATTTTTAATACAATGTTCTTAAATAAGTTAGTTTCTTAGAGCAATGGCCAGTAACCGGGTCATTTAAAAAGGATCAGTGAGCCGTAGGTTGAGTATCGCTGGTGTAGGTATCATTCAAACCTGCGCTATTATTATTTTTAGCAAGCTAATTATGAAAGAATTTAATTTTGTTTTTGTTTTCCTATAGTTAATTTTACTTCATGTTTAATTTTGTAACAATTGCCTTTTTTTATTTACTGCGGTGTTGTAGCATTTTACTCCAAGACTGATGGCATCTTCCCCATATATGGGGGAACATGCCAGAATTAAATGAACTTCTCTAACATTAAGCTTCTTCTTTTTTTCATACTAAGAAGAGAATTAACTTGTGTACATAACCAATTAAATATTGAAAAATAAAGTGTATTTTTTTTCATGATCTTGCCATTTCAATTTTTAATGTACGAATCGAAAAATCCATAAATGTGGTAACTGCCTCCCCCCCCCCCGATTTTTTCTTACATTGTAAACAAGTATATGTCGACGAATTTTCTCTGAAAATGAATGTATTTGTACAGAGTGGAATCCGGAAGTTCAAAAACTGACATAAATACCCAAAATGCATTTTCTGATTGTTCCAGATAATCGGAAATTGATGTCTTATAATATTTTTAATTAAAATACGCTGAAGTCTAAGAGATAAAATTACGATTACATTCCCTTAGGTGAGTAAGGTAATAGTTAATTATTTGCGCGGAAGTCCTGCAGAGTCAGGACCATTAAAAATTAGAAACTTGAAAGATGAAATAAACGTGTGTGATTTATATATATAACTGGAATTAAAAAAAAATTTTAATGTATACAAATGTATTATTATTTCAATTAATTATTTAATTTAATGCTTTCACCTTTGTTATATCTTTTGGGGGAAAAAACAACATGATCAATTAAAAAACATATCAATATAAAATTTATTAATGAGTAATCGATTTTTCAATGCGTATTAGATATTTTACATAACACATTTTCATATATTTTAAAACGATTGATTGTTGTTGATAAAGTACTATATTTTTCTCTTCAATAAATATAATTGTGGTGAGAGGAGAATTTCTTTGTTATTCACATCTTAGTTATTTTACAAAGGCAACAAACTCGAGTGTCATATTTTCAAAAAAAAAATAGATTTATTAACTAGATTATGAAGTGATGATTTTTTAATGCTTTTATAGGACATTTTTCCTTTTCTTCAAATCAATATTTTTTTAGAAAACACATCAATTTACTCTATGAAAAAAGTAAGTAAGCTTCTAAAATTTAATCTACTTATTTTCGATGCAAGGAGGAAAAATTTAGCCACACCTTTCTGATTTTCCTCTTCAGCAGCCTATGGAATGTGTATGCTTAATGCAATTTTTTTCTAGCTTTATCTATTTTCATTAACAGGTAATTGATTTGGAACTGAACTGTGTCTTATAATTATTCTACAATTATTTTTCAACTTTTATTCTTCATATTATAAAGACTAAAAATTTTTAAATTATACAAATGATACAAAATTTTAAATGTCTTCATCATTTGGACTCAAACGAATGATTCTTTATTTTTTTGGTGAAGAAAAGAAAAAAAAACTGAATTTCTTTTCAAATTAGGAAAAAGAACCTTTAAGATTATTGTTATCAATTTTGTATTTGAACTTAGTAAGGTACACGTGCCTGATTAAACTGCTATTTCATCAATGTACTAAAACAGACATAAAATGCGAATCTGGTTGGATAAGAAATAACACTTATTATTGATATTACTAGACTGTGTCTTGACTTCTGAATTGAAAGTCAGAAAAAGCTTTCTTGTAAAAATAAATAACTCCACATACCATAACATTACAAACAACTACATTGTTTTTTCATTTTAATAAAGTTTACGTATAAAAAAGTATTAAATTTGATAAAAAGGATTATTAAAGAGTTCAGAAAACTTAATTGCATCTTGACTCGGTATTTTTAAGAGCTCATACCTCATAAAAATACTTTGGGAATATATACGGTAATAGAAATTCAAAAAATCAATGCAATATGTATGAAAATCCTTCTAAGACAATATTGCGAAAAAAGAAAACAACAAACATTACTTCACTTAATGTTCCTTTTTGGATTATCCTGTCACTCAATGGCCGAAAGAAAAAACACTTTATTATGCAATTTTTAAAAAATTTCTCTTACTTCTGTTTCCTTTCTCAGTTACTTGGGTGTTTTTGGCTTTGATGAATTACATGTTTAAAACACAGGACAAAAAGAAAAATTTTGCTTATCTGTTTTTGCTATTTCCCTTTTTGCGTTATGGGTTTCAATGTTTTCTCAAAGAAGTAGCTTACGAGTCCTTATACATTAACTGAAATTACGTTTTACCATATTAAGAAGCAATCGCGCAATGTACATACAATTTTTGGACGTAATTCTTACCATAAGTTGCATTTCATCACTTCTTCTGGAAACAATTTCTACATACTTTGCGGATAAAGAAGATTTAAAAAATGATTTCTGGACAATGGGATATATTTTTCAAGATAAAAAAAGCAGTATGATTGTAACTATTATAACACGGTGTATTTATTCCCTACTATATTTTGAATATCCATGCCTTTTTGCTACATCCATGGGCGTTCTCTTCCACCCTTACTCATTTTATCTTCTTCATATTAATAAAAGAATAAGAATTTGTAGTTACGCTCCATCACCTACAAATACGTGTGAGCCTAATAAATGATTACAACTGCATCGTAAAGAAAATTTATCTATTAGGAGAAATATTACTGATGCCTTTGCTGTTCCTTTTATCCATATGCTTCCGCAATTTGTACACTGTGTTGTCGTTTTCTTTTCAAAACACGATAATATCTTTTTTCACCTTGCAATTGGTTAGTAATGCGTTTACAGATGCGTTTATAATAATCTTGTTGACGCTGTTTAGCTATATGATTCCAGAGAATATGGCGAAAATAAAAAAAACGGTAGGATTTTTGATAGATAAACATAAGCATAGCAGATCGCAAACACTCGAAGAAATCACACTTCTTAAAAATATCAAGAAAAAAGAAATCATTCACTTGTCGGGTCGGTGGTGTTGTGCATCTTAAGAGAAGTTTTCTTTTGTCAGCTTTTGGAACTCTTTTCACGTATGGTTTACTAATTTATAACTTAAAATAATTTTCAAATTTTTTTTTTCGAAGTTATTCTTGCATTACTGAAAGGAAAACAAGTGTGGAATGATGTTTCCTCGTTTCAATCTTACCTGTAATTTAAAAAATAATAATAAATGCACCAGTATTCTCTAGTCTTTTCATGTACGGATTATTAATCTTCAACTTAAAGTGTATAATATATTTGTGCATTTTTAAAAACAAAACTTAAAGTAGCTTTTCCTTTTTGCTGTTTAGAATAAAATTCATTTGGTTATACATTTATAAAGATAGAAGATTTGAAATGTTTTTAATTATATTAATTCACTAAAGTTAATGTTTCATATGTAAAACAGTTTTCTTTTGAACAACTGTTATGGGTACAATGGTACACATACAACGGAAAATTCAACACAGTTTGTAACTTGATTTCCTAATTACAAACAATTTTTTTAGTCAGTAACAAAATATTTGTTTAATAATTCCAATTTTAAAAACATTCGATAATGCCCATTCTAGTTGCGTATATCCCATTTCATAAGGACAAGTAATTTTATTTCCTAAGAAAAAAATAAATAACACACACACAATATTTCTTCTTAGAAACATTAATGTAGAAAAAGCTTTAATCATCGTAAATAATTTCGAATTAGAATACCTTTAAGTAAAACATTGTATTAGTAAATTAATTTCCACAAAACCTTTCAAATACTGTTTCGATAACTTAATGATGGATCTCATTTCCGTCAAGCTTCTTTCAAACAATATGATAATCAGGTATCTGAAAACAAAATTGAAAATAATTTCTCCTTTTCATTAATATTAAATATTATTGCATATATTACTCACCCATATACAGAAAAAATATAGATTATTATATCATTCAACGACATAAATTATGAAATGGCCTGAATAATGTTTTTTGTTCTAAACTATACATAAATATTTATGCCTTTATTCTACCTCAATTCTATTTGCGATTTCAATCAATGTATTTCATAAATATTAATTTTTCGCGTTTTCATAATAAAGCACATTTGTATGGAAGCACCAAAGAAATTCCTGCAAGCATATATGTAATTTTAAATGATTATTAGTTTTGCTCTCTGATTACATTGCGTGCACATCTTTGAGTTATACGCAATCTACTTTATTGCTCTTTAAAGCTCATTGGCTCGAATTAAATGCATATGAGGGCAAGTCCTGATTATTCTTTATAGTTACAAAAACATATAGTTTTTCACATCATATTCTACATCATGAAGGGAAGTTACTCTTCAGAGTTTTTACGCTATAATTAGCCAAGAAATGTCACTGAAGTTCTCTTTATTATAATATTTGTGCTGCAATGTTCCAGTAGTATTTTTATAATTAATTATAAGAACTGGATTCTTTTTTTGTTTATATCAGTCATCAGAACAATTTATACCACATACTCAAGTGTGTTAAAGGACGAATGGTAGCTATCGAAATTCTCTAGAGATAATATTTGCCCATACATGAAAATCATTTAAAAATGAATAGTTCATGTTTATTGTAATAATTTCAAACTACAAAAAGAGTATTATTATTATATTCATTCACACAAGTGCTGGTGGATATAAAATTTACCACCAAATGTGTAGCCAGACAAATAACAAATCAAAAGTGAATGCATTGTTTTTCAGAAATGAACTGGATATTCAAGATTAATAAAAGAGTAAAACGTTACTTATGTATAAGTATCTAATAAAATAACTTTTACTAGAAAAATGAAACACCACTTCATATCTTACAATGCTGTTGATATTCCTGTTTGGATTATATACGAGCTCAACAAGGTAAATGTTGACAAAAATGTTCCAAAGTATTTAACCTATTTATTCTACATAATTTGGAATATATTTAATATCAGTTTTTTTCCCATTAAAGTTTGCATCAAGAATAAGGACCCAAGATTAGCCTTTCTTTTGCACTCGTTAATTTTCTGTGTTTTATTTTGTGATATTCAATTTTACACCAAAGTCAAATATTGCATCAAGTCACATGTACGTTAAAAACTCGACACTGGGACTTAGACAAAAGTAATTTTGTGGGAAGACTCCTTTGCACATTCATCCTAAGAACCTCTAACATTTTTGACAATTTTCTTGCGTTTCACAGAACAAGTTTAAAGAGTTTCAAAAAAGTAAAAATTAGGAAACTATATTGAGAATTAGATATGTTCTTCAGTATATAACATGGATTACAGAGGAGCAAAAGAAATTACCTCCGTAAATGTTCCAATGTGGATTATACTTTCACTACACGAAACGGAATACAGTCGAACTTTTCAAGATTTTTTCAAATATTACTCATACTATTTTGTTGCTGCACTTCACCTTTGCTCAATATATTTGTTTGTAACTGGTTTTGCATCAGCTTCCCATTCTCTGGATATAAAATTGGGGTTTGCCTTCATTTTTATCAATGTTTTGACCATTGCGTTGTATTACACAATGCTACATCAAAGGAGAAAGTTGAAGAATCTTATACATTTTCTAAGGTTCCATCCAAATTTGCCAAGAAGTTATTTCAACAAAAACTACGCATACTTAAAAACGCTGATTGTTTTAAGTACTTACATTTTACCGGTGTTCCTGGCTGCTGTTCTTGCTTATCTCACTCGAGAAGCAGATGGCGGGGCTGATTTCTGGACTCTTGGATATCCTATTAAAAGCAAAAGTCATCAAATAGTTATAAATTTTATTGGAGGCTATATATATTATTCTGTATATGTAACATACCCATGTCTGTTTGCATTATCTATGTTTGTTCTCATCCATCGTTGTGGAGTTTTTCTTTTTAAATTTAACAATGATTTAAAAAGCAGTGAATTCATTGAATTTTCTGCAAAAAGTTCTCAATTCTCAAATGATTACAACGCAATTGAAGAGAAAGTTCGTCTTTTGAAGGAAATTTTCTCTACTCCTCTGTTTATTATTTTGTTAAGCAGTTTCTTTAACTTGTACAGTGCTTTGTCTTTTAGCTTGATTGAAGAAGTTCCACTGTTTTTATGGGTGGATATAAGTAGCAGTGCGTTTACTGGTGTCTTTGTTATAATTTCGTTGACAATGTGCAATTCAAAAATTCCGGAATACATGTTGGAAATAAAAGCAACTGTCGGGTCACTGATTAATAAGCATAAATTTGGTAATTTGATGGATAGAAAAGAGATCGAAGTATTCGAAAGAATGGAGAAAAAAGACATTATTTACATGTCAGCCTGTGGAATGGTTCATTTTAGAAGGAGTTTTCTATTAACGTCTTTTGGGACTCTTTTCACTTATGGATTTCTCATTGTAAATTTAAAGTGATTTTCAATGCTTGCGAAGCATAATTTTTATTTTTATGAATTTTGTTATGCTCATTACCTCTGTTAAGCTTTGTGATAGTATTATTGTTTTTCATTTATGTTGCATTATTTACTGAAATATATATTCAAAACTTTTCTAGTAAATAAATATGAAACTCAGTAAAAGCTAATTTAGAATTGTAAATGTATTTTTATTTTTAATTTATTTTAAGTATAATTTTCTAACATTTTAAGATTACATTTTAACTTTTTTACGCTTTAAAAAATAAAGTTCTTTTTAGGTTTATTTATTTATTTTTTTTTTGGATTTCATAAAATACTTTTATTATTTATTTGTTATTATTGATGGTAGAGTATGATCACATATAGCTATAGAAAAGAAGGAATTAATAATATACGTTCAAGAATTAAGTGTATGTATATATTTTGTAAGAAGAAGAAATTTCTACCAAACCCTTGTCACTTTTCTCGATATTGATGCTCGTCATGGACATGATCCCCTGACTGTTAAGCGAATTCGAAATTGATGGGTCGAAGATTTATATTTTAAACACGTGTAAAAAATAGATCTCAGTCACTAACACTTGATTGGATTGGCGTATTGCCAGCGTTGCTTTGTGGGATTGCATAACCATCTAAATACCTGATTCTGGAACTTGGCTTAAAAGGACAAATTTCTACACGAACATTGTGACAATATCTGCATCACCATGAACTATAAGTATGGTGTTGATTTCTGTGGTTTAATTTGACGCTGCAGCAAGGACAAGCGCGCTTGTTGTGTACTCTCATATGTCCATGATTGCGTTAAACGACAATCAGGACAAGGACCTTCAGTCACTAATACTCGAGTGGATAAATATCTTGTCAGTACAGCTTTATGGTATTGCATATCCCTCTAAATAACTGAGTCTAGTAAACATGACTCCAGGCGACAGATGATTGTACAGATAGTGTGTCGATATCTGCAGCATGGAGATGAAGAGATAGCACAATAATCATTGTTGTTACTTAATTTAACGTTTCCGCAAGGGCAGGAATAATAGTGTTGAGTTCAACAACAATCATGGACACAGGAGGCTGTTGTATCGTTTTTTCGTGCAAATTTCTATTCGACGTGCATCAAACTCATGGGCGTATTTTTCTGTGAAGTACAGAGATTATGTTTCCAGCCTGCATTGATCATAGAAATACGAGTTCACCATCTGAAATGATAGTATTGGTGATCATTGTTTTCACATACAGTTCCCTTTTTGTTGGCCTACTAGTACTTTTCAAGTGCCATCACATTTTCAAAGCATTAAGTCTGTATCTGTGTGAGGCTCCTATGTTGCCAATTTTAAGGAAGACAGTAAACGGTCAAAGGTTGCCACGGAATTTCAGTGATGGCTGCTCTGTGTAACAGCAGCTCTGATTTCTGCTCGCCGTATAATAAGCGAAACGAACGTTTTTATTTATTCTAATTAAATTGTTGAAAATTTTATTAAATTTTGAATTTTATGCAAATTTTTTAGACAAGAAGTACAAAAATAAAAAATCTTAACTCTTACATTTTTTTATCGAGTTGCTTCATATTTTAGTATAATTATTTGAATACTAAAAAATAAATCCATATTTATTTCTTCGTAATATTTTAAAGAAACAATTCTAGGAAAAACGTGAAGATCTCGTTTTGTTTCTCCCTTGCTTTGTTGAGAACCTATAACACTTAAATATTTACATCATTTAGTCCCTTTTATGTCCTTTTACCCTATGTTATTGCTATATAAGCTAACTTTATGTGACTTGTACTCTTACGTTTTCTCTCTTTTTTTACGTTTATTGATTCAAGGTGGTTTTGTATCTTCTCCGACCCTCCAGTGTGTCGGGGGTGATTAGAGGATGTTACAGGCCGGATCACTTAAGGGAAGACTGCTTAAGATCCTTTGTGGTGCTTGTTATCTGGTGCCTTAAGATATCATTGTAGGTACAAGAGCATACAAGAAAATATTGAAGCGAGTCTGAGAGTCAGTCTGATAGTTACTCTGGGACTATCTCTTTTAGAATCTTTTGTTGTATGTCTTAGAGTGCGTAGGTTTCTCTTTTTCATGTCTCTTTAAACGTGGAATAAGTCGTAACAACAAAAGAGACACGTGATGCAAAATTGTTTCTGTTTATACGTAGCTGGGATTATTATTCGGCTATTGGTAATTGTCACCACTCGTGCGATGAGCTTTGAAGGCGTAGATTGGCTTGGGAACTACTCCGGTCACTTCTGCGAGTTTGACCAAAAGGATGCCAAAAAGGTTGACTTTTCCTCAAACTTAAACATTGGTGTTGTATTGTCTTGGGTACTTTCCTACACGAAAATACGTCACCTTTAGAAAGTCATTAGTTCCCTAACAGGAAGTCGGTCCTTTGTTGGATGACCGTCACACATTCTTTTAGTATTTTGAAAGATCAAAGTTCCATCTTATCTGGGGTAATGGATACTGCTTTTTTTCACTCTTTGCATTTTGAAGATCCGTCGGTGAATATGTGAGGGAAAGGAAGAAATATAGGGGAACCAAGAAAAAGTCCAACAGTCATAAGCAAATTCTCTTGAAACTTACTAAAAGTTCTAGCATTCAGAGAATTTTTTCCAGTCTCCCATGTTTAAGGTATCCGAATAGATTGCAAATGTGTTTTTAGGTGTTATGTATTAGGACCATTAGAAAAAAAAATAAATATAAGTATTGAGGAAGGAGAAGGAATAATATATAAAACTGGAGCGAATCTTAAGTCGATTGCTATTATTTTCTTTATTTAAATTATAAAAATGTTTTTGAAATGCGTTTTTCGAAAAATGTAATTGTCGCTATTTCTTTTAATTCAGGTTTTGAGTTATGTATAAATTTTTTTTAAAAAAACTTCTTGTAATTTTTTAAAACTTTTTATATCCCGTTATTTATATCCCGTTATGCTACTGTTCTGAAAAACTTGAAAATTTTTTTAAAAATTAAAACTGTGCAGTAAAAACATTCAGTTTCTTTTCTTGTTTCTTTATTTCCTATTTCGTATATTGAAAGAAAATAAATAGCATTTTATCTTATAAATTATGCTATAAGTCGTTGGTTTATCAAATAATATATTTTGATTCCAACTGCTTTAGCATAAGTAACTTAATGTTTCAATAGAATATTCTTCTCTAAAACTTTTATCTAAAGAAAAATTTTGTATCCAGAAAGAGAATAAATAATACTACTGAAAATAATACTTGTAGTCCAAAATTTAAGTATCTGGTTTAATATTAAATATTATAAATGTCTTCATTCACACAGAATAAACTTTTGGCTCTTTTCAGTTTCGCCGTCTCAAGCGGTAAAGTCATCAAAAATGATTCAATTGACACCACCTTTTACCAATACATTTCAAAACAAGTCACGGGCTATTCTTATTACATAGTAATGTTTTTTTTACAATTCATGAAATTAAATGAATAACCAATGAGAACTAACATTTATTTACTTTTTTTATAATAATGTGTGCTGTCGCCAATAAAGCCTGCTTGGCGAGATTTGCTTCGACGAAACGGAAAAGAACTGATTGTTCTTTCCATTGTATCCGTGCGGATTCATCTTTATGAACTGATGACTGACTTTGTTTTGTAGATTCGAGAGTTCGAATCATGGTATCATTAAACATCCGCCGGGTAGAGAAATTGATACGAATGAAATTTATCGCGGCTCTGAATCTTCCCGTTTAGTCGCTGTTGAGATTAAAAATGTGGCGGGGTGCAAATTCAGTTGTCAGCTCTTTCACTTGACCGAGGCTTAAAATTAGGAGATCCGACACCAAAAGCCTCATAAGCTTTATAGTGCGACGTCAGTTAAAAAAACAACAAATCAATACAGATATTTTCAAAACCATTGTGGCTGAATTTTTGAATTTGAGTATTACACACATATGGCCATTACGCAGTTTTCAAATATTGCTCTAATGCTACAATTTTTGATTTAAAATATAAAAATTAAGAGAATAACTGAGAAAAAAAAGGTACTTTTCTGTTTAGCATACGCAAATCTCGCCAAGCAGTCTTTTATGCGACAACAAACAAAAATTCTATATACAAGTTAGTTCTCACAGCTTTTTGATCTATTTTTTATGTATTATGAAAAAGACATTACTAATAAGAGTACTTACGTATTAGCGTCACCGCAGCGAAATTGGCTCCAGTGGAATCACGTCATTTTCTGCCAAAATTTGACTAATTGGTATTTTTCATACAAAACACGTTAGAATCTTTGTAGTTTTGATACCAAGGCTTGATTCGCGGGGCGTTAATTTTTCTGTAGTGACTTTAAAAGACCTAGAATTATTTTGAAATATGGTGGTAAAAAATTAACAGAGAGAATATTCTGTCTCGATTACATCGTTTTTGTGCCGGTGAAACAGAAAAAGCCAATAAATCATTCTCGGAATAAACAGCGACAACCATAATATTTTTAAAATTCCAATAGGTTGATGGATCAAATGAACACACCAGACTCAGAGACAAACAGAAATTTATTAGTTTACTTGCAATTTCAGTTAACTACTATCGCTTGAAAGTCTAATTTTCACATGTTTATCTATGTGGAAAAATTGCTCTGTCACCAAAGTCGCCAACATTCAAATTAAACGCTTTCTTCAAAATTGAATGATTGAGAAGAGAGGAAAGATAAGAAAGGGAGAGGAAATTTGTATTTCTCCACTATTATTCTTTAACAATTTTTACGTCAAATATTTTCTTCAGAACTGTTTCGGTAAAATAATGACTACTTTGACTTTCTAAGCAGGCTGGATCTTAGTTTAATCTAAAAATGCATAAAAAGAAAAGGTGTTAAAAGAGACAGTGGTTCAAAATTTCAACAAAAAAAAAGTTCACCATCTTCATTGAACTAATTACAAATTTATCTCAAAAGTTTCCCTTTGACATGTAATTTAAGACATCTTTTAAAGAAACAAAATCATTCACAAAGGCAAACAATCTCAAGAGGGTAATGACAGTTTGAATCTCATAAAATAATACATATTCTTACAACACTGGCAATTATTCGTCATTTTCAATATTAAGATTTAAACAACAACTAAATAAAATTTGTAAACAAGATTATGATTCTGCATAAGACTTCAGATTAAACACAATAAACTCCTTTAAGAAGTAATTTAATTTCCTTGACATGAGCTGGCTTTCTAAGAATTTGAAGCAAATTTTTGAAGTATGGGGAAAAGTAATAATAACTAACATTTTTCCCTATGGGCTGCACGTTGGCAACTAAGGGTTTGCAGACACGCCAAGTCCCTAAATCTGAGAGCCATTGCATGGTGGTACCATCTAGTGGCGGGCCTCGCTGCCAAATTTTGACGCTCGAATTTTAATTTTTAATTCAAGCCCTTATCTTAAATATTGCCGTGATGTAATTTTACCGAGAATACCAGAGACAAATTGAAACTCAAGGCATCTTTTACATGGCACATCCAATGATTTTCGCATTCAAAAAATCTGTCAACATCAACCTGGGTTTAACCCGGGACTTTAGGCTCATGAAGCGGACACGCTACTTCTAAGCCACCAAGCCGGCTAAAAGTCAATTCTTCTTGGAGTAAATAAAACAGCGTTCATTCAAAATTGGCAATTATTAATCCGTACGTAAAAACAGTTCCAAATGCTGACAACAGAAAACTTTTCTTCAAGTAAACAGCATCACCTACTGACAAATAAGTAATATCCCTTTTTTCCATTCTGTGAAATATATACACCTCTTTCATTCCTTTCAAGTGATCGAATTGATGTTTATCAATCCATGATCCAAATGTCAATCTTATTTCTCGCATATATTCAGGAATTCTCGATGAACACAGCGTTAGTAAAAATATCGTGGCGACACCTGTGAAGGTATTGATGACGAGTTCTATCAGTGCATATATTGGGTTGTTTGCTTGTCTCATAAGAGATAGTGATGTATACAGATTGAAAAAGCAACTCAACAGGATTACAAATAAAGGCATCGACAAGGTATTTTTCAAAAGACGAATTTTTTGTTCAATGATATTGTATAAATTTATAATGCGGGCATAATCTGTAGATACAACAGGCATCGCTATGGTTTTTAGATCTGTGTTGTATTGTAGAAGAACTAATCCATAATGGTATATTAGAACGCAAATAGATAATATTAATAGACTAGGATATTGCGTGATCAGTGTATAATAAATATATTCCCCAAAAAACATCACAGCCGTTCGGTACTGGGCATTTTCAATTGGATATCTCAAACCCCAGAGGATAACTAAATCGTCCTCGTACGTTAGGTTAGAAACCAAAGAGGAGGCGAGAATTGGTAAAAGGATGTAAATAAAAATTATCATATTCACTAAACTTGCAACACTCGCTGATATATGTTTCCTAAACATATAGGGATGAGAATTCAAGAAATGTATGAGAGTTTTTAGATTTTTTCTCTGATATAACATTAGGTAGTATAAAGAAACACAAGCAATAATATTGAACATGTATCCAAATCCCGCTTTGACGTCTCTAAAAGTAGAAATTGAGATGGCAACGGCTATAAAGGAATATGTTGCAAAGAGATGCAATTTAATAAAAAAGAAATACGAGAAATGTTTGAAAAACACGAGGAAAACTTTAGAATACGTTTTCTTTCTGAGAGATAGTATAATCCACAGGGGAACGTCTATAGATGATAAATTTTTTAGTTTTCTATTGTTCATTGTTTTAAAGGAAGAAAAGTTGAATTTCATTGCAAAAGAGTTCTCTTTCGAAATTTAAATTCTTAATATTTCAAGTAATTCCATGATGTCGATGTTAGGTTTCTTCATCAGCTGTATCTGTTGCCTTTGGTTGCTTAGAAACACAAAGTCTGAAAGAAATAAGCCCATAACCAATTACTTAAAATAGCATAAGGACATCGCAAATCCTGAAAGAAGCAAGTCAATAATATAACCAATACAATTTTATCCGGTAATAGGGCATAAAATTGATACTAATATGCATTATAAAAATATTGATATTTATAATGCATTGAAAAGATTAATATTATAAAGATATTAATCTTTAGAAGACGTAGCATTGTATTTCAAAAAAGTTTTTCTTAAACATTTAATGAAATTGGGATACACAATGCTGAAAAAACTATTAAAAGGGCTTTTTTACAGCTGCCTTTATATTCAATAATATTTTGAACAGATTGAAAGAAAAAGAAAGATAACTATTTATTTAAGAGCTCATTTGAAGTATTGTCAATTTTTAAATAAAAAGAAATTCTTTCTCTCATAAATAAAAAAAAAACTATTACGAATGATGGGATTGATTTTCGCAACATTATTAGATAGTTTAATAGGGATCAGATAAGATCAGCATCAATAGTTTCGATTTTATATTTTTATTTATTGAAAGGTATTTTCTCTCTATATATATGTAAAAAGTTTTTGAGAAGATGTAATAAAAATATTTATTTATATCTCAAACACAAGAACAATAATAAAAAGGTATTGAGTCTCGTTCAATAGTTCAAACGTAATATGAAGGTGACAATACCTGAACTGTGTGTGTGGGCTGTCTTCTAATCAATTAAGGCTTAATCTTTCAATCTCTTTATCATTATCAACTTCCTCTCTATAATCTCTTACAATGCCTTTCTAACCTTTTGCAGTAAATTTCATTTTGTATCTCACTTGTCACCTTTAGTTAACTAACCTTCTAACTTTCTATTATACATTCTTCTTCATTTTCTAACCCTCTAGTTAGTGAACCTGAACTATATATAATAAAATTAATTTGCATATCACGTCTTCTTCTTAGAAGAAGGTTGATGATTTTTGATAGCACCAAAGATTTTCTAAGAGAATTAGTTTAAGGACGCGTATAGATCCGTCACAGAACGACATGGTGTTTAGAAGTGTTTCTGACTATTTGTCATTCAGTAGTGGATACTATAGCTGTTGTCAAACGATGAAAAAAGACATATTGTAAAAGTCCCTTTACTCTTTTTGATTTACCTCGTATTTCGGATAGCATTGTAATGTATCTCCTTATTCTAAGGTCCATGTTGTTTAATTCCAATTAGAGGCCGCAAGTTTGCCTTCCATCATTTTATTAGCAAGATGTAGAACAACTACTGGAATAACGATAACAGTAAATTTAGGCGATAACGTTACATACATCAATCGATTGAATAAAAATAAATCGGAACAAGAAATATCTCTACCATAATTTCGAACAATATTATTACTTCTGTTTTAGCTGTTTAAATTTTCTCATCGAATAGGGAAGAGGCGTTTAAATTTCCCTTCCGCAAGGATTAGCATGAATCTGTGACACGCATTGCCTCCGAGATAATCTAACTACATTAAATGTTATGAAGTACTTACGTAATTTCACTAAACCCTTTAATATTTGGGTGAAATTAACGATAGAAAAACCATTTTATTACATTCGTATGTTATTTTGAGACATTAAAAAAATTTTAAGAGATTTTAGCAGGTATGATTTTTACCACAAAATGATGAATAAAAGAAAAATACTTTATATATATATATACACTCATGGACAAAAAATTAGCACACCAAGAAATAATTGCGGGATCACACCGAAACTTGGCATGAAGTTACATGTCAGGGAGATATAAAAATTATCAGAAATGCAGCGTGATTGATCATTACATATAGCCATTACATATAGCATTTAACATCGTTCTTCGTGGCGTATAAAACAGGTAATCAGAGCTTGTTTGCTACATATCGCTTAAAATTTATTTCTCCTTATAAAATAAAAAGTAAAGATGTCTGCATATACCACTGTAGTGGTACCTACATCTTTGTTTTTGTTCATAAATTATGTTTTTCTCCTGCTTATATATGGTCTCTTCTGACCATATACAACTCATTAAAAATAAAATTATTTTAAAGATTTTTTTACAAATATATATATATATATATATATATATATATTATGCTACTAAATAGAAAGAATGGTTTAAAAAATGTTAGAGCAGAAAGTGCAATGAATTCAAATGAATTTTACTCTTCTAAAACTCATTCAAGCAATTGTATTTAGTTTTTATACTAAAGAAACATTTAGATCTTCTTTTGATCTTCTCTCTTTTCTGAACAATTTATTCTGCTTTTTATTCAAATTTTTAAATTTTATTTTACCTATAAATTTAGAAAAAGACACCAATTAATTTTATAAAAAGTGCACCTTTGATGTAATATTTGTTTAATACTCTAGAAACGTACTATGGATCGTATAAATTAGTTATGATGTAAATTACTATAAAAACAATCAATCACTTTAGAAAAGTACATTTAATTTCTTATTGTTTCATAAAAAATGAATTATAAATCAAGCACATTGACCTAGATAACCATCATCTCAATTCTAATGAAGTGCGTTGATGTCTTTTAAGTTAAACAGTTATTATAAGCAACATTTTATTGGGACGTGTACTAGATAATCATATTATGTAGTGAAGTTGTGCGCGTCTTTTCAAGTATATTCAATTAACAAAAGTTCAAAAATTTGAAATTTATTCCTCATATATTTTTAAGAACATATTATAAATGTTTTCCATCGAATTCTAAACTTTTTTTGTACTGTTTATCTTCGATTAGATAAAAAAAAAAATAAAAATAACAAAATCTGCAATAGCTTCCAACAATATACACTAGATGGCACCACATACAAATTTCTTTCAAAACAAAAACAAAAAAATGTTCGTTCTCTCTCTCTCAATCGCATGTCTTTGCTTCCTAAATATAAGTAAATTCAAATTGAACTGAAGACTAAAATGTTACTTAAATTTAACTTGACTTTAAAAATTCATTTCCATTAAGTGAGTAATAAACAGAAATATTACACCTCCTGATTTCAATTTAAAAGAAAATGTATTCTCCAATAATATCAAACCTGTACATAAAATAAATTATAGTTCAAAAAAAAAAAATGAAAAACACACGCTTTTATTGTCAATTGAATTAAAATGTAAGAAATAATTCTTAATATAAGAATAAAAGGATTGACGAGAAAATGAATGTCATTGTGGTAAAAGCGTGGGGTGCTGGATATCAATGGTTATAACTTCTTAGTAGTTCTATAACGAAATGCTGAGTTAGTGTAAAAATGTAGTACATTGCTCCCCCCTCCACACACACACTAACAAACGTTTTTATCATAATGATATTAATTTTCTCTATAATCATTTTATTTTTATATTAAGAATTATTTTTTACACTTTAGTTCGATTAAACATAAAGCGTGTTTTTTACTGTTTTAAAACAGTAATTTATTTTTCGTTTTTTTAGTTCGATCTACCATAAAAACGTGGTGTTTTTTTAAAGTTTTTTAAACTATCATTTATTCATTGATAAATTAATCTTAAATGCGTCATTTTTTAGAATATGGAATACTCACTGGCATCCTATCAATGCGTCAATACGGTCAGGTTTGCAAAATGTAAGATCAGCCAACTGAAGAAAATCTGGAAGAGCTAAATTTAAAATATTTCATGCGGAAAAAGGAGTAAAGTCAAAGATATTTTTCACTAAAAAGAGCTCAATATAATCTCTCTGAAACTTGCATCAGCATTAGGCATAAAAGTACACTTTTGAATAGAAAAGTGTGTGAGAAATTTTTCCGGTGACGTGTGAAAGCAGTTTTGGTAAATGAAGCAATAAATGATATTTCATTCCACAAATCCGACAAGAAAAGTTAGAAAAACAGACTTTATGTCTAAATTTAGCAATTAGAACATAATTTTTTTTCACAAGCACGAGTCTTTTTTATTTCCATTTTCAGAAAAACTAGACATTTGCTTATATTATGGCAAGAAATTACTGATGCGCCCTCCACTTTTTCACATAAGGAACACTTTCAGGCCTGTAATTTATTCTTTATAGTCTCCAAATCTGGAAATGGTGTATGGAACTAGTCGCCAAATCTAGAAATGGTACAAAAAATCAGTCACTAAATCTGGAAATCGTTATTCCTGATGATCCTGATCAGGACAATGGAACAAAATTATTGCATTGTCATCATTCCTTGACCAGTGTGAAAAATTTCGAGATAATCTGACCTTTTTAAAATGAATAAAAATCGAGTTCAAAATATCTGTTACATACAAGTGAAGCTTTTAAAAGCGGATTAATAAGAATTCACAAATAAATAAATAAATGAAGATTATCAAGCAAATTAAAAGAAGACAAAAAGGAAAACTGCAATTTATCTCAAAAAAGGAGAAGGGGCGAGTTTATATTCCAAAATTTAATCCAATCTTACGAAACATTCATGATTAAGTAATTATTAAAATAATTAATTCCCTTCGAGACTTTCATATAAATAGATTCAATTAAACAATAATTTTGAAACGTGTATAAAGAATTTACTATTTAATATTTAACAAGAAAAATCTCTTGATTATTAGTCAAAAATCAAAAGGCTCATTAAGAAAAATGTGGTGAAATAAAATTCATTGTAATATTAAATATAAAGAATAAAAAAATTTAATAAATGATTTTATGTTGCATTTTGAAGACTTATTGAGAAAAAAAGTAATAAAAGAAATATTATTGCTATTTTTCTAGTCAATTACAAAAATTTATCAATAACTGATCCAATTTAATTACGTATGTTTATCATATGTTGTATGTTGGAGGATTTACATCCTCCATTACAATATAATATACATGTACCTTTTATAGTATGTATATATATATGTATATGTATATATATATTTAAAAAGAAGAAATTTAAAAAATATTAATTTATTTAAATTTTTTTTATTATTTTTGATTTATTTTATTGATTTACAAAAATTTAAAAACTAATAGAAAAAATATTAAATTACACATCATTACGGAAAATGTTGAAAAATGTAGTAATAAATGAATGTCAATAAAATATTAATTAAAAATACACTTCCTAGTTTTGAGAGTAGTTTCCACAGGATCCTTTTACTTGAGTCAACTAGTCAGGAGGCGAATGTGATTTCCCGGAGCTTGAGGGAGTGTCACAACAAAGAGTGTGATTTGACCTCGTGTTAAAGAATCTTGGTGATTTGTCTTCAAAACTAACCCCCGACTAACTGCTTCTTCTGTTATGTAGGGTACAAATTGATTTGAGTGATGATTACCTTTAGTGTTAAGTAGCGTGGAAGGATACGTTGAATAGTTCTAGGCTGCTCTGAGTTAGATCTAAAACAATGCTTTTCACTTATAATGCTGAGGATACACGTGCTTCAAGTTTGGCGATATGGTGGTTTGATATGGGTACTTTCAGTTCCGAAGGTCTTTACATGTGCTTAAGTTCAAACCAGTTAAAGTAACCTTATAACAAATTTACCATATTTATGAGTTCCTTTATTGAAAGTTTTTATCTATTAGTTTTCAGAAAATATTATTAATAGTTTTGTTCAGTAGGTTGCTCACAGTTTTAGTAACATAGTCGTATCTCTGCGATTTTGTTAAATCCATTTCATATGAAAAAAGAACTTCAGAAGCACGAACAAAAAATGTTCTTCTCAAAATTACTTATATTATTCTTATCATATTTCTTACAGTAATATACTAATTCATTGCCTTTGATTATATAAGAAATTCAATAACAATTTCTAAATACTGTCGATGTTTATAATAAGTATCCCGTACGTAAGAAACACTCCAAAAGCAGACAGCAAGGAACTATTTTTTAAATAAATGAGATCGAGAGCTGATAAATAAATAATTTCTCTCTTCTCTATCCTTTTAGGAAACTAATTTCCTTTATATTTTCTAAATTACTCAATAACTGTTTATCAATCAAAAATCGAGTCGTGTTCTTTATTTTCGACATGTTGTCTGGAATTCTCGAACAGAAAACTGTTACAGAAAATATGATGACCATACCTGTGAAAGAGTTGATGCCCAGTTCCAACATGATAAAAGGCTTAACATCTTTTAACTTTAGAATTGAAGATAAACAGGTGTATAAATTGAAGAAGCACGATAACAAAAGAATAAATAACGATGCTGAAAAAGTGTCTTTTAAAAGATAAATTTTCCTTTCGATGCCCATGTAGCATTGAGCAATGTCTTTGTATTTTACAGATACTGCACTAAAACCAATTTCTTGCAAATCGTTATTTAGCTGATGGAGAAGTATCCTATATCGTTGTACCAAAATGCATATTGATAAAGCAAAGATAAACGGGTATTGTACATGTATAGTGAAGTATGCATACTCGCCTAAAATACTTATAATTATTTCGTATGTTTTGTCTTGAAGGCGATGACCTAAGGCCCAGAAGACACTAACTTCGTCTTCATTATATGACACAGAAATAAACAAAGCCGTTAGAAGAAAGGGTAAAATGCAAGTTATAATTAGAATCAAACTCACTGTTGTTGCTCTATTTCTTTGTAGATGGTCTCTTGTCACGTAGAAGTGCGAATTCAGAAATTCGATGATAATTCTTATGTCTTTCTTTTTGTACAACAGTATGAACCATAGAATAACGCAGCAAACATCAAGGAAAATATAGGCAAGAGCTGCTTTTATATCATAAAGAGAACACGTGGATGCTGCTACTCCTGCTAAAAATACGAAAATTGCTGAGAAATAAAATGCTACTATTGAATAATGGGCTAGAAATCTAAGTGAGCTTCTAATCGATGATTGATTTTTCTTTAGGTTCAGAGTCAATATTATCCAAAGAGAAACATTTTTTGAAAAACTTTCCTTAGAGGTTTTGTTCAGCATGATGATTGGGCTCGAAGATGGAAACACAGAATCACTTTCTGATTATTTTGAAAAATTACAACACACTGTTCCACTTAATTTTCATTCGAAGCATTCATGGCACTGTCCGTATAGTGCCAATATTTTTAAATTGTGTCTGTTATACATTTACTCCTTCCAATAAAAATGCCTTACAAATATATAAAATGTCTTTCACTTAGAATAAAAAATATACTTCTTACGGATATAGGTCAATATTTTAATTTTTTCGTGCATGTGAAGCACTTTTCATGCTTTTTAATTTCACAGCTGTTGAATTTAAAATATTCAAACAAGAAACCTAAATTACGTTTTAGGTATCTATTTTAGTGTTAATGAGTAGATATTCCCAACATTATTCTTTCCATAAAAAGCACTTAATGCATTTTGTAAAAGATTTTTAGTGTAGACATTTAATATAATTAGCTGTCGATTATTGAACTAAAATGAAAAAAAGTTCCTTTGTTCAAAAGGAACATCGGACAGTTTCTGAAAAATCCTTTTTTAACAGTTGGTTTTTATAGCATAAATGTGTTAATACATTTGTTATGTTAATGTCAATCTCATTCTGTTCATTTCTTTATAATGTTAAGAGCTCAAATGAATCAATAATGACTCGAGATATATCTACTGTTTCAAATAGAAAAAGGATGTGAAATAAAGATATTACAAAATAAAATTATAACAAAACCAATCCATTATCAAAATTAGAATTTTAAA
Organism: Trichonephila clavata; assembly: GCA_019973975.1. Classification (NCBI taxonomy): domain Eukaryota; kingdom Metazoa; phylum Arthropoda; class Arachnida; order Araneae; family Nephilidae; genus Trichonephila; species Trichonephila clavata. Next base: position 101,461 of record BMAO01000829.1, read on the forward strand.
ATATAAATTTTTTGGTGGTCAATAAAACATAAACTTAAGTATCTAATAATCTGAGGTACAAGAATTAATGGGTATTGTTCTCACGTTTCTTTCTTTTTTTTAAAAGTAAATAAGTAAAAGTGTTTGGAAAATATGTACATTGATTATATGCCTATGGATCAAAAGCAACAATTAAGCTTATTACAACTCTTAGAAGGATTCGTAAATTAATTTCCTATCATCTCAACTCTCATCGATTTTAAATCATTATTTTTTTTTTGAGACTCTAGGTAGATTCCTTGTGTGCCAACAAGTATAACACAAGGCTTACAACCGTAAGTCAATACTCAATCAATAGTGGAAGAAAAGTTTCAAGTACGCCAAAAATGTTGATTTTTCTGAACTCTTCTTTTAAAATATAGATGGAATTCTGATTATGATATATACATCATAAATTTTATTTTTATACTACCAAAACTAATAAATAAGTAGAAATATATTCTTTTTTTCTTTTCTTTTTTGATCTACCGATTAAGCAGGATTTAACAATAATATACAATGTCTCGTCTTCATTAGTACTGGATAAAATGAAATTCAACAAATTTTTTTCAGGTTTTTTTTTAAAATTAAATATTATTTTAGGAAAATATTTCTTTTAATTTGCATTTTTAACCAATAGTCTTTTGAGGAATAAATATTAAAGAATAAGTAACTATAATTTGAATTTTGATTTTTTTTTATTATTTGAAATTTTAGATTAGAGTTCAAATAAAACTAAATAAACACAATTGATTCTTGTTTCATTCTAAGTATTGAAATAAACTTCGAGTAACTCTCATTGAGACTACTTTTGAGAATTATTTTTACGAAATTATTTTCCATTGAAAAATATTCTGCATATTTTAGTTTGTTTTTTAGTGAAAATTTTTGATCGCTAGAAATTAGGAAGCTTAAAAGAACAAATAATAAGTGCACAATGCTTTCAAAATTGATTTGCTCGGTCAATTAAAAAATTAAAGCAATATAAAATAATCACAGTGATAAAACAAAGTTTTAAGAACTAAATTTTAATTATTCTTGCTAAGGATAAAATCAAGTATACGTCATCAGAACGAACAAATATTGATATACAGTTTTAAATGCATACTTTCATTCCCTCAAAATAAACCAAAATCTATTTTAAAACCAAATTTAAAATAATATTTTACCATAGATGACCAAAAATTGTTTCAAATTGTGAAATTTCAACTAATACTGAAGCAAATTTTAAAAAAAAATATTTATATAAAATTTAATTTTTCCTCAAAAGAAGATGCAAGTTGATTGGTCCAAATACACCATATTCCTTCGATGTAACAAATGACGCAAAGAAATAACGACATATATGAAAGAAACCCGAAACCAAAAAAAAAAAAAACTATCGATTTGAGCATTTTTATTCTGCATAATAATTAAAAATTAAAATAATACAAGCATACAAGAAATGCTTATTGCAAATATTTAATATTAATTTGTTGTTATAAGATATAATGCATAACATATTCGTTACAAGTATGAATATATACAATTCATTTAGTTTAAAGATTTTAAGAGGTGCTGAAGATTAATGATATGATGATTTAATAGTAGAGATACGTAAGAAATGAGTAGAGTTACGAAAATTTAGTCATTGTGGAACGGATCTATACGTGTCTTTCCATTAATCCTCTTGGGAAATCTTTGGGATATGAATAACAACAACCCTTTCTGAAGAAGAAAACGTGATATGCAGATTAGGTCTATTATATATAGTTCAGGTTTGCTTGCTAGAAATATAGATAAATAGAGAATAATTGATGATTAATTGAAGTTGCCTCGAAATTGAAATATTAAGAAGTAGAAGATAGGAAGAATATCTACAGATCAGGTATTAGTCAGATTGATAGCGCGTTTCGGGCTTTAAATTGTTAAAGAGTTTTAAGTGACAATTAGTCATATAGCTACAGTGTAAATCAAACATTAAATAGGAGATTGATCCATAAAAAGTTGATCAATTGATTTGAAGTATTCTCCGGCCTCTCGTTGCAAAACCTTTGTTCTTTTCTGGGAAACATCTCAACCTATTTGGTTAATTGAATTTTGTCAGTGTTAATTAGTATGTGAATAAATAATTAAAAAGTATCATGTAGAGTCATCCTTTATTTTCTCCCACACCGGGTCCGGGAGTAAGTACAGGGGGTTACAATTGACTCTTAGCCAAGATTATGCGTGCTTTACACAGTAAAATAATAAAAGCTTTAAATTAATGACTAAGACAAAAATGTTAGCTAAACTAAAGATGGAAGAAAACTATTGATTTCTTATCACTGTTGAAGTAATTCTTCGGATTTTAAACAAAAAGGTTTTTGATAACAGAATTGTTTAGTTCTGAATCAGAATTATAAAAAAAGGATGACACTTATGTTAATAGTTCCACGTTTACTTTTCCACAGAATGTCAGTGAAGAACTTGACGCTTTCCATTTTCATTCAGCTTTAGTTATTTCAAAAACTCCATCACACAGAAGCTTATATTTCCGTCAGTAATTTAAAAGGTATCACGCACATAAGATAGAATATTTCAAAAATAATTTATTATTTTCAAGAATTTTTTCAACAGTCATTAAATTTTCAGGTACACGTGATATTAGTAAGTTTTAAGTATTTTTAGTAACACTATTTTGATGAGGACATTGAAACACAAAACTTTCCTTTATTGAACAAATTAAATTTTGTTTACATATTTTTAAAAATCATTCTAATTTCACAATGAGTATTGAGCACGTGAGTTTAGTACCAAACGCAGGTAACAGAAAACTCTTCGTAAAATTAATCATACCGCCAGCTGACAAATAAACAATATCTTTGTTCCCTATTCGAGTAAGAAATCTTACTTCTCCAACCAAATTTAAATTATGCATTTGATTCTTATCTATTACTGAGCCAACTGATCCTTTTATTGCCATCATATACTCTGGAATTCTGGAGCAGTATAGTGTCAGTAAAATTATGATCATAGCTCCCCTGTGCAAGCACATTACTGCTCAATTCTGCACAAATATGTAGAGGAACATCATACGTCAGGATATAAGACAATGCAGTGTATATATTAAAAACCACTCACCAACATAAGAAACAAGGAAAATGATAAAGTGTCTTTAAGAAGATGTATATTTTGCTCAATAGCGGTGTATCTATTTGCTATTTCGAAACATTTTGTCGTAATTGAAGAGTAATTCAGGTTTTTAATGTCTTCATTATATTGTTGAAGAACGAGTCCGTAACGGTAAACAAGTAAACAAGTCGACACAGTAAAGGAAATTGGGTATTCCGAATACACTAAATAATATGCGTATCCACCAATAGAATTTAAAATTGTTTCATACTTTTTATTACTTAATTTGGAACCTAAAGTCCAGAATTCCGCAGCGCCATCAACTCCTTGAGTAAGCCAAGCAAACACAACAGAAAACAAAATCGTTGCTATCACATTCCCCAAAACAAAAATGTTTATCCAACGGTGATAATTTTTATCCACAGAAGGACATATATTTCTACGAGTGTTCAGAAAAAGTATAAGAAGTCGTAAATTTTTTCTCTTATTGTGCAATGAATACCACAAAGTTAAAGATAAAATGTCTATGAAAATATAAGCTAAGCCCAACTTGATATCTCCTGAATGGTAAGTTTCTACAAGGCTTATAAAAAATAAATATATTATAAAAAGATGAAACATAACGATGAAAAAATAAGAATAGAATTTGATGCAATTTTCGGTAAATTTACTGCACTTTTTGCTTCTTAGAGAAAGTATAATCCACAAGGAAGTATTCATGGAGATTTTTTCTAAGTATTTGGAATTCATGATTGATCCGTCGTGATTATGAAATTAAATCTTTTTTCTTTAATTAATATATAATGGCAGATAAATTTGCTAAAATATTAATAACATATATTGGCGTTAATTTGCAATGTACCTGAATTTCCTAGAACATAATCTTTTTTTTTACGTACATCTAGTAATAGTTGTTCTAATTTTGCAGTAGTTGATTTTTCACACCACATAGATGAGATTTACCTGAAAGAAAAAGTTTATAAACATTACAATCAAAACTATTTTCAATAGTTATTATTTTCATAAATTTTACTACATTTATATAATAAATAAAATAATGTAATGCAATCAACACAATAAAATTTGATTTATTTTCCTTCTGAGTGCTTCACACACAGAAATTGTTTTTTATTCCCAAATGGGTTATATATATATATATAATAAGAGAAAAGAAAATATAATGAAGTTTCTTTGAATTAATTTTATTATTATTTTCTGAATAGTTAATTATTGAATTTGTTAAAATCTCAAGAGTTGATAAGCAACATAAGTGAAAGTAACGAAAAATAATTATATTTTTGTACATTAAAATCTTATTTTTAATCCTAATTATTTGATTACAACTTTATTCTGATTTAATAAAATTGCCATGTGAGGAAATTACAAGTTAATTTTTGGTTGGCGCGATTTACTAATGCTTTCTTCTAAATTTAATTTTAATTTGAAAAAAAATTACATGCAAAAAAATTTGGAATTGTATTTTTTATATGAATTTAGATTTTGTTACATAGTACATAACTCTTCGATGCAATCAATGCCTTAAGGGTAAAAAACGAATTCTGTATTACAAGCCATATCATTAAAAGTGCATAATTCCATATGAATGCAAAAAATATTTTTGTGCAGTCATACAAGGCTACATGGGTACATTCACATCAAGTAAAAAGTATTGCAAATCATTTTAAATTTATTGCATTAAACATAACTTTTTACAGATAAATAATTAAATAATTAGGACATCTATTTTTAATTTCGTTATAAATTAAAAATAAAAACTTGTAAGAATTGTTAAAGAAAGTTAGTACACAAGAAGAAGCAACAAAACGTTCTTAAAATTTTGCATCTGATGCAAAATTACATTCTTGCATAAGAACTATTTTTCGTCCATATATATTTATTATGGAGCAAATTTATGAAGGGTAGAGCTTAAAGGGCAATTGTATAAAATTTATCATTTGTTAAAACAACCTTAAGATTTACTTCTCGATAGATTAATATTTTAATTAGATATTTCCAAGTCTCCTTGTTCATGAATAGCAAACTCTTCTCAACGTCTATTTTAATTTTCTTTTACTGGTTTCTTGTGTAAGGAGCCTTATTTCCCTTACATAAATTATCAATATTTTCTTTTTCTTAAGGCTAATCAATATATATACATATACAAATATATTTTACACTTTACAGTACGGATAATTATGTCGAATAAAAAAATAAATAATTGTATTACCTATATATAGTCAACAAACAGAAACATGTAACATATCTGATAAATGTTTAAATGAAATAAAAGAAAATATATCATTCTAAATGAACATAATTATATAAGAAAGCTTTCTTAAATATATTTTCATAGGTTATGTTGTTTAAAAATATTTACTTAATTAATACTGCACTTGAATAACAAAAACGGTACTATAGTTACATTCCAAATTCAATGAATAAACTTATGCGTAATGATGTATTCTTATATATTTTTTCTTATCTTGTACACTTGCCTCTGAAAGTCTGCATACAGGTGATCATCTTTCATATTCATGCAAAAATGGCTAATTAAATTCTTTCTGAATCAATACTATTTATTATTGATACATCTAACTTCGTTAATTCAAATAGTATAAGCAACAACCACCTGAATATTATATAATATAATACAAATATTTATAACTTCAGAACGACACAAATCGTGTGCGTCAAAAGTCTGCGTACACTAGAAGAAAACCCTTACAATAATTTATTGTAACTAAAAGTTAATACTTTTTAAGCTATTCCGTTCTTTCTATAACTCTCTCATCATATTTGGCATTGATTTAACTAACTTAGTTGCATTATCTGTGGATATTTTGTTCCATACTTCTACTGTAACAGATTTGAGCATTTTCATGGAAGTTATTACGTTTTCCATTATTATTCACTCGAGTAAATCCTATTTACTCGGTACATTTATGTCACCGAAAGTAAAAATCATAACTCACCGCAAGCTTCTCGGCACTTTCCTTGATATTTTACTTCAATAAGTTAAAGTAATCAATTTTTTACATTGTTTATTCAATAAATACCAGATTACTAGCCCTAGGACTTCCAATGCACCCCCAAGCATTATGCCTCCTTCTCCATGTTCTCTTTCTTAAGATCTGTCCAGGAATTTTTGCAGGCATATTTTGTTCTTTTTGATGCCAAATTACAAAAAAAAAATACTTTCAATTGAATATATTACACTTTTCGAATAATTAGATGTTTTTGGCTTAGCTCTTTTCACTCAAGAGATGAATGGTTTCTTGAGTGCAACTCAACCATGATAGTCATCCTTTTTCAGTTCCCTTCGAAGTGTGGTTAAAGTCACATATTTTTGGAATATCTCAGCCACACTTTTAGCTATTTGTGAAGCTTATAGTCTTGGATTTTATATTTATAGAGCGTATTACAAAGCAAGATTATCGAGGTGACACTGTAGACGGGTGGCCGGATCTTGGCGTGGAGGTTAAAATGTTAGTAAATTTGTAGTTTCTGTGTACTTTTTGAATCAATGAATGTCTCCAAAAACAGTTTCATCAATTTATTTAAAAATTTCCCCCTTATCTAAAGATTTCTGATGATTTTCCTTTCAATAATATATCGGTCTCTATTCTGTCGCCTGCCATGGAACCCCGAAAATTTTCAAATCTCAAATCCTAAATAAATCGTAAAATAAGCTTATAATTACTTAAAAACATTTAATGCAATTATTTTACTCTAAAAGGTCTTTAAAAGCTCCATTTTGTAAGTGTACGCAGACTTTTGGCGTGGATGGTTGTTGATTATTTGATGGCCATCCTTGTTTTTTCTTGTTAAGGTGAAATTTGTTGCTGCTGTTTGAATAAGGGAATTTTGAAGAATCCCTGGCAGCAATGTTGATTTTCTAAAGCGAGATTTTAATAGTAATTATAGCATAAACATATAAGATCATTGCCCGTACACAGACTTTCGGAGACAAGTGTATATCTTATTACACTTCACAATTTTGTGGGCTTTCTTTATTTATACAGCGGATGATCGGTTAACGAACACTTTCAAGAAAGACTTTTTGTGTTTGGACAACGAACACATATTCCGATAATGAACAAAACAAATTCTAAAGAACACTTCTTGGTTCTGAAAAAAAAATAATAATATTAAGCATTTGTTATCATTTTTCATATAAAATAAGGTTACTGAAAGGAGAAATGCTTAAGGCATGCTTAGTTATGGTAATTACTAAATGAAACTTGAATTAACAATGAATTTAAAGATCATTCCATAATTATTATTATGACCAAAATCAATACACACTTGAATACTTGAATTTCAATATGAATATCAATATTTTCTGACAGCTGATAAGTTATGGGCAAGTGGATTTGCTGACATGGTGAATAAATTAAGCGAATTCTTAATTTTTTCAAACAGTGCAGACTATAAAATATAAAAGTGCCGATGACGCGCTACCGCCGTAAAAATACGTGAAATATGAGAAACGGACTAAAAATCGTTTTTCATCTCTCCTGAATTATGTTGCTTACCTATTAAACTTCAAAATTCTATTGGAAAAAAAATTCCAATAGAATACTCATACAAATTAGACCATCAGTTTCGGTTTTGATTTCATTCAAAACAGAACATTATTTCATTTTGAGCGCTTCCCCCCCCCTCCCTCGTTCATTCCCCGTCCCATTCATTGTCTTGAATGACGAATTCCAGACGGCAGACTCCTTTCCAAATAGTCAATCCTACTTTTAGTTGCCACTGGCAACCCTGAATGTGGTAATAATACACGTGCGGAGCTAACGTGAACCATATCACGTAGCAGTGAGGCCCGACTCATTTTTGTATTGTCGCGTACCGCAGTGTAGCTAGTGTGCGCCTAAACTTTGCCAATTGTGTACGCTAGTTGGTTCCTGTTCCTCTAAAATTTTCGTGTGTGCTTTTCTGAACCCCTTATAAAAAAACTGAAAAACTGACAATATTATGGGTCGCAAAAAGCATAGAGGGTCAAGGACTGTGCTCACTAGCACAGAAATGAGAAATGACAAGCGAGAAATGACAGCCAAAGTTGAGAGTGGACAGAAAATGGTTGATGTTGCGAGACATTATGGCTTGAACAGGTATACAGTATGCACAATAATAGCTAAGAAAGATATCATCAAGTAGATTCAAGCAGCTGAAGGAGTAACGAAAATCACATCTGCGAAGCAAAGAAGTGCCATCCATGATAAAATGGAGAGGTTGCTTTTAGTTTGGATAAATGAACGGGAAATGAAACGAGCTGTAACTAGTATGCCTATCATTCATATAAAAATTCAGAGGAATTTTTGAGAAATTGAAAGAACAAACTCCAGGTTCGTCATCCGAGGAGTTAGAATTCAAGGCTACCACTAGCTGGTTTACAAAGTTTAAAAGAAGGTCTGGAATTAAACATGTATTAATGCATGGTGAGTCTGCTAGTGCAGATAAAGAATCAACTGAGAAGTACTGTCTCAAATTTCAAGAATTCATTGAAACAGAAGGGTATCGTTCACAACAAATATTTAATTGTGATGAAATTGGTTTGTTTTGGAAGCGCATGCCGAACCATATTTACATCACGAAAGATGAGAAAAGTATTCCTGGGCATAAACCTATGAAAGACCGATTGACGTTACTTTTGGGAGCTAACGCTAGTGGTGATATGAAGCTTAAACCACTTTTCGTTTACCACTCTGAGAATCCAAGAGCATTAAAAAAATTCCATAATTAAGAGCAAACTGCTAGTAATGTAGAGATCGAATCAGAGGGCATGGGTCACGCAGGATCTTTTCAAAGAATGGTTATTTAAAGATTGTGCCCCGAGCATCAAGGACTACCTTGATAGTCGGACAATGGTTCAACGGCAAGGACTTGCCATTGAAAGCACTGCTGTGCTATTGGACAATGCACCAGGAGACCCAAAGGATCTTATAGATAATTTGTTGACAGACTTTCCCTGGCTGACAGTTCACTTTTTACCTCCGAATATGACTTCGCTGTTTCAGCCGATGGATCAGGAGGTTATTGCGGCTTTCAAGAAATTGTGCACTCGCGCGCTATTTCGTCGGTGTTTTGAAGCATGCCAATTCTCCTCAACAATGACTTTAAAAAAGTTTTGGAAAGAAAAATTTAACATTCTTGAAGCTATTCGTATCATTCAAAAGGTATAGTCAGTGACACTTGATTTCTGCTTGGTGGAAGCTGCGTCCATCCTTGGTTCAAGGAGACGGAGGTGATCAGGGAGACACTCCTGAAATTATGGATGAAATTTTGACAACTGTTAGTGATTGGGAATTGGAGGTGAACGAGGATGACATAGAAGAGCTCATAATGGGATAATGGGACATGAGGATGAACTGACGACAGACGAACTCCAAGAAATTTTGAATGAAGAACACCAAGAAACACAGCGAAATGTGTCTCCTTCTGAACAAGAGGAAGACGAAAGAGGACCAATACCAACATCTGCCATTAAAGATCTTTTTAAAAAGTGGGAGAATGTCAGAGCAATGGTCTTAGAATGGCACCCAAACCAAGCTGATGTCAGTAGGGTTGGGGATCTTTACAACGACAAGGCTATTAATTACCTAAGGAAAATCCTGAAAAAGAGCGAAGAGCCATCGACATTGGGCATGTTCTTCAACGGCCCATAAGCAAAAAATGAAAATGACTGATTAATATGCAAGACTATAGGTATGTTTTATTTTTTTAAAAACTTAATAAGAAATTATACATTTTTTAAAACTTAATTTTTTGGCTCTCCAGAACGAATTAATCGATTTCACATAGAAGTCTATGGTGAATCGATGATCTGTTATCGAACAATTCGGATAGCAAACATAGTCTTGGAACGGATTTTGTTCGTTAACCGATCACCCACTGTATAGTTCTTTGCTTCACTTATTTAAATTTATGTTCTAATAAATTAAATGTTTGTAAAGCAATGGAAAAAGAAACACAAGCAATTAATTCAAGTTTCCTAAGGGTAAACAAGATCATCAAAGTCCGATTTACTTTTGGAGAACCAAACTTGTTTATTTATCAGGTAAACATGCAATCATCAAGTGGATATTTTTCTTATTATTGAATACAAATGGTGAAAATTACATTTTATGCCGTTGATCAATTTCTTTAAATCCAAAGACGTCGCCAAATGGTGCGATATGAAGCCAACAGCCGAAACCCATTCCAACGCATGTCCCAAAATAATAATAATGTTAACAGTGTTTGGCGAATACTTTTGATTTGGGGAGGCTTTTCGATTTGTTGAAATTAATAATATGACTGGATAACATGAAGATTTAATTGGAAGTTTAATAAAAAAAAATTCTGGGTTCAATGTTTATGCATAAAGCGAAACTGTTTGTTAATCTAATACAGAACTCAGTGGCGCAGAAGCTCATGAAGGTCAAGGCCGATTGTTCCTATCTCAGTTTACGTGGCCTTAGGCGCTGGGGTGCACGTGCAGATGTTTCAGTCAAGTAGTCAGTCTGACACGAAACCCCCAGTATTCAGTTTCCAAGCAAGCTTTGTGCTCATTTATCGACCCACTAAAGGGATGAAAGGCTAAGTCGACCTTGCCCAGCCAGGGATTTGTACCCCTGAAGGCTCGGAAGCTCCACAGGTCAGGGGTACCACTCACTGCCCCTCAGGGGTACACTAACACTCAGTCACTGGGCTGCATTGTTATTCTAAACTTGTTTTAGCAATAACAGTCCCTCGTTTGAGCATTTTCAAAAAAAATAAAAGGAAAGAAACACATTTTGAGTAAAACGCGTTTTAAAGTATGACATCTTGCTTAAAGAAATGGCATCTGCTTTTACTAAAACACTTGTGAACGGAAAATAACTTGGTATTTTTATAAAGCTAATAAGATGGTCTATAAAATAAAAGCATAAGAAAATTTGTCAATTTTTGGCAAAATTCACAATTTTAGGGTAATCCGATACCTTAAAAAAACGGAAATCACCGAATAGTAGAATTACCTCAATGTAGAAATGATTGAAATTTGGTGAACTTCTTTGTCGAGATATTTAAAAGCTATTGCAAAAGAGTTCCAGGATATTTTACTACGTACGAAATTACAAGAGTTATAACAATATTTCCTGCTTTTTAACGGATGTTTAAAAATATTCGATCATTTCTGTAAGGTAGTTTTTCGGTTACTTTTTTTCTTAATTTTTGATTTTTTGAAAAATAATGCTTACGTTTTGAATAAACTTTTAGGAATAAATAAATTGTACACTGGGATGATGAAGAGCCATTACGAAATATTGAACTCTACTGTAGACAAAGCACTATTTACTTGATACCTCAAAGTGTTCAATCATTTTTCCGAGTCACCGTATGTAGAGAGATACATTCATAAGATTGTCGCACAAAGAAAACTGATTTATTTAAAAATAAATGGTTCCCTTCAAAAGAAAAATACTCACGAAGAAAAAATAAATTTCCTTGTATGAAATACCTCAAAAATTTACTGCGAAAGAGTTTTTAAATATTTACTGATTCTAAAAATAAATTTAAAAACATGCAGTATATTGAACCGTTTTATTCTATATATTTTATTCTATCTCGTACTTGCTGATTCAGTAGGCTTTTTAAAATTTCTTCACGTATTTCTTTCGAAATTCGTGTGAGCTATGTAAGCTATACTTAAGATATTTTTATATTATTATTTCCCCAAATTTGATATTATCGTCTCACACATAGATGTCGAAATAAAATTATGTTTGTAAATCTTTGTACTTTAAACCCGCGAAAAGTAACTAAACTTGTCAATAAATTATAGTTAACAGAGAATGTTCACAAGGTTATTCGAAGAACATTAATCATAGATATTGGCACCTAAAAGTCCATTAACAAAAGGGTCAATAATTTGCAAATTTTTAAATAAAGGGCTTTTTTTTACAAAATATGCACAGATTGAGCTCAATCAATCTATTAAGTGTCAGAAACTTCCTTAAAAACCTTACATTTAATGTATAAATTAATTTTTTTTCTTCTGAAACTTGAAGTATTTATGCTTCTCAGAGTTTTCTTAAACACACCTGCTAGAAATCGATTCACAAAAACAAACACACCCTCATTTAGCCTCGATGCAAATGATGCTTCTAATGCATCTATCGATCAAAAAGTATTCATATAGCGTTTTGAGATATTGGCAAATGTGTATAATGTGCGTCATTTATTCTTAAATTAACATAAGATAACAAAATATCTATGATTTTCGTAAAATGTGCTAATATTTTGAGTTTAAAGAAACTGAATTGTATTAGTGTATGATTCAAATAATATTCTACTGTACTATTCAGTAGTACTTCAGATGAATAATTTTAAGTGTGAAATAAATAATTTCAATTTCTTACATCAAAAAGATCTTAACTGTATAGAAAAGAACCATGGCACGTTAAAATTTTTAAACATTATTTTATATATATTAGTAAATGTCAAATAATTTGTATTTATGGGATAAAGAAATTGTATATCATTAATTAAATCATAGAAGAAAAATATCTTCATTTATTTTACATATTTTCGGTAAATGGCAACTATAACATATATTTAATATTCTCGCTAAAGTTCTTTTCAGTACGTTAGAAATTAATAGAAGCCACTTAAATTATTTAACGAAATTTTTGCGCCCGTTTTTTTAAGATTAATTTTTTTTTAAAAATACTACACAGTAGGTATAATGATCGCAGTTGCTCTCACTCCAAAGTGGGCATTACGTCAATCGCGATCGACCGGTGGACCGCCAAGACAATTTGGAGTGACCGCCTGAAGATAAGCCATTAGTAATTGTATAAAATGGAAATATTCAAGATTGGCTGTCAGTACGCAGACTAAGTCTTCTACTGACTATAATTACGAGAACTAACTTTAGATGGAAGTGTTTTATTTTTTAATGTATTTTGAATGGTTTGATAATAAATGCATCATTAGATTTTTTTTAAATTTGTCGTCCATAGTATTATGTTTGTATTTAACATTTTGCTTTAAACTCGGTTTCAAAAAAGTGAGTTTTTCATTTCATTTACGTAGGTAAGTACACACATTCCGTATTTATTATTTATAATAAATATTGTTGACTTCTTCCTAACCTTACCTTACCTACGACCTTGGGCAGTGGGCGCACTCGTGAGTTTTTCAAAAGACGTGCGGTGCGGTGGTCCAGGGTTGACTGTGTCTACTATTCTTATATCCTACCCCAATACACTGCAAACATAATTTTTTCTTTCATTTTGTAGATAGTCGGGAACAAAGAAGAGTAAGAAGTAAATTATTGCATAAATAATTAGCATTAAATAATAAAAATTATTAATAATGAATACTTAATTAATTTTACTTGCTATATACATGGGATTATAATTTATAAAAAAAAAATCATGGGCTATGGAGGAGGGTCCGGACCCGTGGATCCTCCCCTTGAATGTGCCACTGATACTGGGTGGACAGCAACACCCTTGAAAAAGTTAGAAGTAGCCCATACCCTGGAAAAGTCTGCCCACACCTGCTTTAACTTATTAAGAAAAATATTAAATAAAGGGAATGATTTTACATTAAAAGCCCTTGCTTCTGAACAAGTAATTCTAAAGGACTCAGTAATTCAGTAATACATGTATATATACGCAATACTTTGTCTTCACTTTACCTCCTGAAGAAAAAAATCGAGACCTAATTGCATCTGCTGGAATCTAAATGAATAATGACACCGGAAGAAGCAAAGTTTTGCAATACTAAGTTTACACACAGCATTTTCACGAAATTGAAAGCTGCATTCACACACACACACACGTTTCGTTTTCTTTACGCATGGTTGCATTTTAGCAGAGTCAATTATTTTTACTTAATTAAGGAATTATATTTTTTCTCCTTTTGCTCAAAGTATTTACATTTTTAGATTGTACTTTTCCCCCAGTTTCTAAAGTGCTATGATTGTGCTTATTTATCAGTTGATGCATGTGAGACTAAAACTGCAACACAACAATAAATAGTAATTAACAGATATATAGTAAGAAGCATTTGTTATTTATAAACAAAGAGTATCATTGAATGTTTTGGAAATACTCAGCAATTTCAAATTGATTAAATTAAAAAATCACTTGAATCTGGTCAACTGGTAATATTGTCCGTTTTTGAAATAAATGAAAATAATGTATTTCAACTTATCTATGAATATTTATTGAACAATGTAATTTCCAATGATTTTCTAGACCTCTTCCTTGCACAATTATCCCAATATCGATTTAGTGCGTCTATAGTAGAATGCTGTGGGTATTGTGGAATGTTAAAGGACAAACTCAATTTTAAGTATGCAACGGAAAGTTCAATTTGAGTACTTATTAATGACAAATAAATTATTCCGAAGAAGCATTCAAGAAAAAGATACCAGTTCTGGACATTATGAAGCTCTCATCATATTACACCATGATACATTGTAATTTGGCGATTCTATGGACATTCGCAAATTTAGAGCGTGAAGTTTTGTTCCATTCGTCATACTTCCCAACTCTCAAGCAACATTTGATTACCATCTGATCTTCTTCGTCAGTTTTTTTTTTTAGTTCAAAGGGGGGGGGGATTCTAGAATTAAGCTGTGTTAACTAAGCACTACTCACGAATTGCTCTCTCGAATGTGAATCATTTCACAGAAATGAAATTCTTGACAGTTCTAAAGAAAACCTTCCACATAGTTTTATTCAAAGCATTGAAAGAAACAATTATAATCGATTTTTTTTCCAAATATATAAATGTTTATTTAAAAATAAGGCTAAGAATCATTTCCTTTTCGAATACTATTACTACGAAGAAGCCATTAGAAGATAAAGAAGCCATTTTCCGCTAAAATTTTAAAAATACCTTAAACTTGCTTTACTCATCTTGTATAACAAAAAGAGAGGAAAGACTGTGCATATATATTACAACAAAATAATCTAAAAAGTGTTTGTTGATAATTTAATAACTGAAACTGACTTAACGAATTAGAATATTAGGTTTTCTAATTTAAAAAAAAATTATAACTATATTTAAAAACAAACAAGCAAAAAATAAACGTATATTAGCATTAGCATTATATTATACATTAACGTTGACAATACGTTTATAAAATGTAAATAAATACGAAAAATGTGAAACATTGAAAAAGAAGTATTTAAAGAATTAAATTATCCAGCGTGCTACTTTGGAAAATAATTCAGGCATTAAGCACCCAGAATTCCCCGTTATGAAAGTCCGGGAGACTAGAATTTACATATAGTTCAGTAGTCCATGATGATATAACTTAAAAATCAAGATATCCCAGGACAATACTGAAGTAATAAATAATAGAAAATTATTAATGGCGCTTACCACAAATAGGCATTATCAAATCTCATTACTTTTTTTTGAAACTTTCTATTTATTATTTTATCACCTATCTTCCTAGTCATATTAATTATATAACAAATAATAAACTATCTAAACTAAACTACTAAGGTAATATAATCTACTTGAAGACAACAATTTTACCAATTGAGACTACATTTTTATTTGTTAACATTAGATGTATCTAAATTAGCTATATAAATCTTTTTGGTAAAGGTGTATTTACTTACAATAAGAATTATACACCGATGTATAAAGAGAACAGGAATTTGTGTGTGGTGTGTGTGCGTGTGAATATTCTTTCATTACTAAATTTATAAAAATATCTATATACATCACTTATATGGAAAATAACTCTTATTCTTCAACGATTTTAAAATAAATCAGATACTCAATAAATAATTTATTGAGCTATTTTTAATGAAAATAAATTCTATCCTTATTATGATTAGAAAAAGAGCTGAGTGAGAGCATTGGTGATTGTGTGAACAAACATGACAAAATCCTATATCTATTTCATGAAACGTGTGTAGATCACATACAGGTTAATTCATAATTAGAGTGTGACCATTTTAAAAAGCATATAACTATTTATAGTAAATTTTAATCACTTTTCTACCAGTTTTATTTTAAAAATGAAACGTTTAAATTACCAATCTAACTATATTTTATTAGTGGTGGCTCCGAAATTAGATCCTCAAACCCGAAACGAAATTTTAAAGTTTTTGAAGGATGGTTGCTCAAATTCTGTTATAAATAAAGCATTTAAAAATCAGAAGAACAACATTTTCTAATTTATTAGTATCTAAACTTCGAAAAGAAATATAAAATTTGTCTGGCAATCAGAAGCTCCAGGAAAAATATGTATACGAAAGGAAGTCTTGGTGAAAAAGAAAAAAAAAAGCTGAAAAGACTTATTGCGCTGTAGAAATTTATCTGCCTTAAAAAATTTTAGCAAAGAAACTACAGATATTACAATCGACAATTTATAGTCAGATAAAGAAACCTGGTTTCATCAAATGTCAGCAAACATCATAGAAAAGAAGAAAACGTTCTTGCCCTCTATATTTAATGTTACGCAAATGTAGATACAAAACATGGATAATTTCGGATGAAGCAGTGCTTCATCTGTCATCTGCAACTGGTAAAACGAAGATACAATGTATTTCAAGTGAAAACGTTCAAGTGAAACATGTTGGTATGCATGGGTTGTGACGGGGCTATTTGCGAGATTTCCGAACTAATTCTCTTGGGAAACTTTGGGGCTAGTATTTATACTATTTTACAGCCTTTTCGGGAAAAACACGAGATAGTTATATGTTAATTAGTTCGATTATATAAAGTCTAGGTTTTGTAAATGTACGAGAGAAGGAGCTGCCAAGCTGTCACGTAAGTAACACTGGAGAATTACTTCACGAACTTAGCACGCGTTTAAAGGGTATAATTTAAAAGGTGTAAATTGTTATATTGAAGATCTATGATAATATATTCAGTACCGGCCTGAGGTCAGTTAGTGATAGTTCTCCTTGTCCATTCTGGTAGTCGGGTTTACTTAAAATTAAGAATTAGGATTAATCGACGCTTTAGGGAATCACTCCTAGGTTTCTTCTTATAGTTAAAATTGTGATTGTTTAAGTGTTTGTTAGTACTTGAATGAACATATTTGTTAATATGGCGTTTGTTGGTGATGATATGTTTCCTCCCACACTTAGAGACGCGCCGGGTGGAGTGAACGGGATCCGAGGTAGGACACCGTCACCACAGGTGACTCAAAAATGCATACCAGCTTTTGTTACATGTATTATTATCAATAATTAGAAAAAATATTAAAGCATTTAGCAAGAAAGAAAAAAAAAAGCCTTAGCCTTTTAAATAAAGACAAACCAATTTTTTCTTCTTCTTGAGATAAGTCAGTTTTGAGTTTTGATTTTCAATTGGGATGTGAATAAATACCGAAAGCAAAAGTTATCATAACTCTGCGTTTTTTAAACTTAGATATTTCAAATTTTGTAAGATTGCACAAAAGAATTTTAAGGGTATTTTAGGCTAAGAAAATTAGAGTTAATTTGTTGACCAATTTTTGTCAATGGATTCGTACTGTGTTTCCTTAATCACCTTAAATTTAATTATTTTTATACTGCGTCAGTGTGTTTATTTCTAAAACGTATATCTCTTTTCGAATCTACATAATTGTAAATTGACTAATTTTTGCTTTGATTTAATTAAGAAATGTGGTAAATTAGAAAGTGTTAATTAAGTCTTTTAGTTTATAATAGTTTATAAATTTGAAACGCATAATACTCATTTCAGAAAAAAATCAAGCATTTTTCTTAAATAAATAAAGATTAGAAATAATACATAAACTAAATATCCTTGCAGATTCTGCCTTATACCTCTTTATTCTAGCCTCTATATTAAAAAATCCCTCTGAATTATACTTTTCTTACGTTGGTAGTGTACAGAATTCTTCACAAAATCTCTGTTCTTTTTATTGCCTCATTTAGTTTCCTTTTAATTCATACTGTTGAGGACTTTTATTCTAGTAAAAGGATATTCCTTTCCGAAAGTTGATACGTCTATATCAATTCAGAACTGGAATGAGTCAAATTTTTTAATTATGTTTACAAGAGCGGAAAGATATAGGATCAGTTGAATTCAATGACTGAATGATATAATTGAATTTAACTTTAATCAAACTTGTACGGAATTTGAAACACACTAAGCCTTCTTTTAGGTTAATATGCGTAACATCTAGTTTCGGCGTTTATTTTGAATTCCAACTGAATTTATTTTTCTCTTTTTTCGAAATCTTGTATTGCTCCCATTACAAGAGCATATTATGGCAAGCAGTCGGACTCTAAACATCTTTGATTAAAGAGTTAATATGACATGTAAATATTACAATTACAAACACTGAAGAATATTTACAATTAGAACTACGATAAACACCTTTATGGAAACTACAATAATTAACATTACGGCAATAACGGTGACAAAGGTTCTATATAATGTTAAAACTCAAACGAAGGTTTCTGAAATTATCCACCAGAGGTCACTGTCTTATTCAGGGTGATTCATAAAGAAATATACACATTTATGATACTATAAAACAGTAAGTCAAAGACAGTCACCACCTCAGCGAACCATAAAGTAAATGTACTCTTGAAGTTTGTGTCTCGCTTCTGACAAAAGTGACGCAGACAATAGCCACATAGCAAACACGTGCGTTAAATGTTCCTGTTAATGTGTTCTGTGAAGTGTCCAGAAAGAAATGTTTCGGCCCCTTCTTTTTTCGCGAGCAGTTTATCACAAGAGCCATATTTGGAAATACTAACTGTAGTGTCGGATACTGTTGGTGGTAGATTACGGGATGTTTAGCGCAACTCCCACGCTTACGAGGTGGATTACTGTTTTTTGTGAGGGGAGAAGGTGATTGACCTCGAAGGAGACGGTCAGGGCAAGAGAGAGTCCCTGTTTTAGAAGCACGAAGCGCTAGACTGAATTTGGGCTTAACAGAATTGAGTTTATTTGGTTTGTGACCGACGCACAGCCCACTAACAAGAACAAATAGTTTCGTTGGAGAGTTTTTAACACAACGGACTGTGTTTGATTTGATGGTATTGACAAACAAAATAGTTGTGCTGTCTGTTAATGCGAAGTATAGAGTTGAGAAGTAATTAAAAAGTAATAAAGAATGATATTACAACACTCTCCCTTTCTTGAACCAGAAAAGAGGGAAAATTTTTTTAAAAATGCCACAAAAGACGATTTAGTAACGG